>CM060950.1:55777107-55989607 GCA_030765055.1 Mantis religiosa
ATTGCAGTTTTAGGTCCCTGTTGTATTATAAAATGTTTGCTCAACAGCATACCATGATGTTAATTTTATAGAAACTTTACTAACACTTCCGTTATGTAAAAATATGGATATACATTTTAGTCTCCCTTGTAACAGTTTGAAAGATAAACAGTTTATTTATGTATATAGTCTGCCTGTCTCTCTCTGAAAAAAGTTTGGCATATTCCTCTGTACTCAGAGTGTCTTATGGGTATAAGGGAAATCTACAGGTAAAAATGTTATCTGGGCACCTTACTCCAATTAAGCTTCAAACTAAAGCCCTCTAGGTTGGAAGGTTCTATTGCAGCAATCATTTACAAATGTTGCACATGGTAGTGGTTAAATCTCTATTGCAGTGACTATCAAGTACATAACATTGTTGAAAAAACTATTTGTAATCGGTTTTTTGACACTTTGTCACTTACATTTTTATATTTTTAAGGGACTAGTTTCGGAAGCCATCGCCTCCATTATCAACCTCTTTCCAATGTTTTTTCAATTAATTTTGATGTCACTGTTACAAAATTCCTCCTATCACGCATAACATAACATTGAATTTGTGAAGAAGTAAAATTGTTTGGAAAAGGTAATAATTTCTGTTATAGTTACAATCATTATTTAAGTCATTGATTTCCTGAGAAATATTGGAAGGTTTTTCAACATTGTTTTTCCTAACCAGAGTAGGACTTCTTTCTACTCCCAGAATGATTATGTATTTTATGTGATTCTTGGACACTTAAACTCCTCTCATTACATATCTTTGAGGGCTCTGTTTATAAAAGTGGCAAGTTTACAGGTGGCAAGTTGACATAATGACAGTTACAAATTTCATAAAACTTCACATATTGACAAAATTGTTATAACTGTTATACAAGTATAACAATTTGTGACAAAAACTTCACTTATCTTAAGAAAATGATGTTAATTCTTCTTTGTAATTGAAATCAATTACACGAACTCTTGTCCGCATCTTCAGTCAAAGAAAACCACAGGAGAAAACAAATTCGTTGTTAAGGAAGTTGCTATGTTATGTTTTTTCAGTATTACCAAAATCTGAAAACGAAACAAACTTAAGAACAGAATCAACTGCTGGTATTTCAAAATTCATTACACAATGTTTATTTTTAAAATAAATATATTTTCCCAAACCATTAAATCTATTGGGACATTAAATTGTTTTAATAATTTAACTTCAAGATTTATATTATGGTTAATTTACCAAAAATGATCTGCTACGGCCGATTTATCAGTTGGTTTATACTTAATGTTACAGGAATGTTCTTTCGTTCTGGTTTCCAAATTACGTTTGCAATCACAATCTAAACAATCAAATTGATAAATACCCGATTTTCTATTATTAGGAATTTCATCTTTTTTAGAGAAATGTAGTAAATTTTTAATACTATAATTGTTTTGAGGAACCAAAGTTATAAATATTAAAAGCAGAAGCATTATTAACAGTGAAGTATTCTTCATATTTAAGTTTGATTTATGAGTCACTATGTTTACACTCAAACTTCACTTACTTGTTGTTGTATAATTGAAACGTTTTCAAGATCATTCGATCTCATCCTCAGCTGTTTGGTGACTAAATGAACCTTCCTCTTCTTCCACTACTACGGAGCTCCGATCACTCTGCCATCTGGTGTTAGGGGCACTAAGTTTTAATACTTCATTTAATGCCGGGATTTCAAAATTTATAACTTTATCACGGTTTTTGTTTATGAATATTTTTTCCCAAATATCCAATTCTATGGGTGTACTTAAAGATTTTAACAGTTTAATGTTGTGGCCAATGTTGTGGTTTTCTGTCCAAAAATGGTGTGAAACTGCAGATTTTTCTGTTTGTTTCAACTTAATGTTCTTCTGGTGTTCTTTTTGCCTGGTTAACAAGTTTCTCTTAGTGTTTCCTATGTAGCTTTTTTCACAGGTTTCACAATTAATCTGATAAATTTCTGATTTCAAATTGTTGGGGATTGTATTTTTCAGTGGTTTATTTAGCAGGTTCCTCAGACTGAATTTGTTTTGGGGTGCTAGTTTTAAGTTTAGTCTTTTGAAGATTTGTTCAAATTTTCTAAAAGCCCATGGATGGTAGGTGAATTTTCTATATTGCCAATTTGTGTTTTTAAGTGGTGTGAGAGTGGTATTTTTTGATATTATTTTCAGTTTTTCTTTTCTCTTCATCATGTTTCTTATGATGGCTGGGTTGAATCCATTTAATACCGCTATGTCTTTTATGTGTTGTTCTTTCAGAAATTCATCCTTACTCAGTGGGATGTTGTATAGCCGGTGAATTAGACCTCTAAAGGCAGCTAGTTGATGTGAAACTGGGTTGTATTCATTTTTCTTTATGTAATTATGTGTGTGGGCTTCCTGTATATTCCAAAATCTACACCATGACGATTTCTAGTTATCTTGAGGTCCAAAAAGGGTAGGGTGTTGTCTCTTTCTACTTCCATAGTAAATTGGATGTGATTATCTTGCAGGTTTAGTAATTTTAGAGAATCTTCTCTAAGTTTTTCCAGAATGATAGCAAAAACATCATCTCTGCCAAAATTTATAAATCTGTGGGAAGGCCTTTACTATGTGTGTTTCAAAATAGCTCATGTATAGGTCTGCTAAAATAGGCGAAAGTGGGCTCCCCATAGCTAATCCTTTTGATTGTCTGTAGAATTTTTGGTTAAACATGAAGTAATTATGCATAAATCTGTAAGATTGATAATGTCATCTATTTCTCTGGGGTCCGTTGTAGTCTGGGTTAGCCATTTTTTGAGGAATGTAGGTATTTTTTCTACTGGAATGCTTGTAAAAAGTGCCTTAACGTCAAAAGAAACTAGTATGTGATTTTCCGGGATGTTGTACTTCTGCAGGTGATTTATCAATTCTAAGGAGTTTTTTATTCCCAAACTTTGAAATTTGTCATATGATTTTAATTTTCTTACTTACCACTTTGCAATGTGGTATGTAGGTGAATTGATGCCATTGATGAGACCCATGTCAAATTGTTAATTTACAGTGCAATTAACTATACTTGTAAATTAACAAGTCACATCCAATAAGGACAAGTCAGTGTTTGTACAAAATAATATTTTATAAAGATATCTCAAGAATTTTATAATATACACAATTAATTCAGAAATGTAACAATAAATTCCATAAATTCTCTAACAGCATAAAAACAATGGTCTAGCAAGTATACCAAAACTGACTCTTTAAATGCTGAAAAATTGCAAGTGGTTTTATTGGCTATAGGCAGTTTATTAAAAAAAAAGTGTTTCCTAGGTTTATTACACTGTTTTGATTAGCTCTTGTGTTACTTCTATTCACATGAATGTCCATTTTCTGTCTAGTATTATGGTTATGAACTGTGTTATTAAAGGTACAGTGACCATTTCCTTTCATTAAATTTGTCTTTGTAAATTTTAAAATTTCAAAAATGAAAATACATGGGAGAGGTGAGATTTTAAATTTTTTAAATAATGGTCTGCACGTAGATGTTGATTTAACTCCTCCAAGTATCCTTAGAATCTGTTTTTGCATTATGAATAATGATTTACAATGTGGTGAGTTACCCCATAATGTTATGCCATATTTTAAAATGGAGTGAGCACACGCAAAATACACGCTTCTGAGAGTTTTTATGTTAGCTATGTGTACCAGTTGTCTGAAATTATAACAAATTTTATTCAGTTTTTTAATTAGATGGTCAACATGTGTCTCCCAAAAAATACCAAATCCAATTTATTATTATTTCTTATTATCTTAAATCCAAAAAAGGAAGGAAACCATCAGTTTCAGTTCCTAATGTGAATTTTATAGCTTTATCTTGTAAATTTAGTAATTTTAAAGCATCATTTATTTATCAGGAACAATAGCAAAAATATCAACATATCTATACCATTAAATTATAGATGAGTCATATTTATTACACATCAGCTTCACTTACCGGACAATACGTAAGTGAAGCTGTTGTGTAATAAATACGACTCATCTATAATTTAATAATTATTTCGCTTCACTGTAGTGTTCCAATACAGTTAAATTTCGATATATCTATACCAGGTTTTAAAAATCAAAGGGAATGCTTTAGTGACTTGCATTTTGGAAAAAAACTCATAAAAAGATCAGCAAGAAAAGGTGAAAGAGGATTACCCATTGTTAAGCCAGAAGTTTGTTGAAAAAATTCACCATTAAAAGTGAAAAAATTTTGATCCAAACAAAAGGTAGTAAGTTTAACAAAATCAACTATTAAGTCCTCATGTAAATTTATTGAATTTAACCACTTTTTTAAATAATTCAAAAGTTTTTCTCTAGGAATACTGGAAAATAAGGCAGTTACATTAAAACAAACAAGTTTATCAGTCTTAGATATACAACACTGTCAATCTTTTTAACTAGTTCAAAAGAATTTTTAATATTTAAACTCTCAAATTTATCAAAATTACTATGTAACCATTTAGCTAAATTCTAAGTTGGTGAATTTATACGTAATCATTGTTATAACTGTTTTGTTGAATGTTCTCCAGTGATTGCAAATTGAGGTTATTGGTTCATCATGAATGTCACAGGAGCCATCTTTGTCATCAGGTCAATTGAATTGTTCAGGATACGTGATTGTGAGACAATGTTTGTTCCAGTTGGTGTGTTTTCTATGATAAAGGATTCTGAATTAATGGGTTATAATATCCCTTTAGACACATTCTGTAGTGTTCAGTGGATAATTTGAAAGAGAAATTCATAGTTCCACTGCTGAACAGAGGACCACAGGCAACAACAGATGACAGTTGGACTTTCAACATTGAAAATGGAAGCAACAGCTCCTGAAACTAGTCTCTCAGAGAATCAAATCTGTAAGTGACGTAATGTGAAAAACTGACTACAAATAGTTTTATCAATTATGTAAAGATTACTAAGATGTACTTGGAACCACGTTGACCTAAGGACATTTCTCCATGTGTGTCAGGTGTGATCACTACGTATGGTTTGTCTCTGGTTATTGTCTGTGGTTCTCATCACAATGACATTTGATTGGCTTCGTTTTTTTGGCATAGCAAGCCTTTAAATAAGGTTTTCCTAATCTTTTTAATAAGGTGTTTCATAGATAGTCAGCATGAAAAACTCAATGCCATAGCCAGGAAAAAAGCCTTAGCCTATATATGGCTAGTATGAAGAAATGATTAATTTCCATCACTTAACTTAAAGGTGTTTTATATTGAAAATTTTCATAAATTGCTAAGATTTTTCTTTGAGTACCTGTACATATCATTGAGTATGAAATCCTAATATAAATTTTTCTTTAGGTTTTTAGAAGTATACATTTTCCATTTATTTATATCTTGTCCATATAGTTTGTACAAAATTCCTTTCCCTTCAAATTTACTGTTGATACATTTGTCAAGCTCTGGAAGCTGTTATAGTAAGCGATTGATTTCCTGGACCTATTGTTGGAGGGTCTTGATATTCTTTAAGCTGGTTAAAGTTCCTTTTCTTTGGCCATGTGTAGTTTCATTACTATAATCTCATGCTTTGGATGACTGAATGCTTCTGGAATCTTCTTGTTACCCATTCTCAATAAAAGGTTACTGAATACATTTTCCTTTCAATGTTTATTAGCCACAGGAATTCATACAGAATTATAGGCATTGTCAATATAGTTAAGAGTATTTTACAATATTTACAATTCATCTATGAGGTATTTACAATCTAAAGTTTACAGATAATTTACACAAATTGCTATTCACAATTGTAAATATTAGGACACTTGAGTACAATAACAGATCAACACAGTTATGAATATTATGCAGACACTGACTCTAGTATTATTTTAATGCTTTGCCCAGTTAAAGTTCTTCATTGATGAGTCTTCCAATCTCGGACACATGAAACAAGAATAGAAATAGAATACATTAGTATAATTAGGTATAACAAACTGATTTATTTATACTTTACCTGAATTGTATTCTAAGTATTCATTTACTGAGTAAAACTTATTTTTTTAAAGAAATTATGTAGCTCTGCCTTAAACTTATTTGTAGAGGGTATGTTTTTTAATTGATTTGGCAAGTGGCTGTATAGCTTTAAACCCATGTATTTGACAGAAGTCTCAAATAGCTTTGTTTTATGAATATAGGTGTATAATTTGTCTTTATTACATGTGTTATGGGTGTGTATTTCAGCATTTGTGACATAGTTCGCAGTATTAGTCTTCATGTAAATCAATAGCTGTTTCATAGATAAACTTGGTAGGGTAGAGATATTCAAATCTCTGAAATGATTTCTGTAGCTTTCCATTTTTGGAATACCAACCATAATTTGTAATGCTTTCTTTTGTAGCTTAAATATCATCTTACTATTTGTAGTATTTCCCCACAGTGATAGTCCATATGATAGTAGTGAATGAAAGTAAGCAAAGTAACAGGTTCTGAGTGCAGTAAATACTACTCGAGGCTTCAGCTGATGTAAACAAAACAAACACGGATCAGCTTCTCTGCTAACTTTTCTCTTTGTCCCAACTTAAATTATTGTCTACCCTTAGTCCTAAGAATTTAGTTTGCTGTTCAAAATTGACCATCTGAAGGCAATTCTGATGCAAAGGTTTCCCGGTTTTCTACAAGCCTTATGCTGAAAATTGAGTATTGTTTTTTCTTAAATTACAAGTAACTTATTGACTTTAAACCAATTTAATACTTTTACTACAGCTGTTGTTATATTTTGCTGAAGGCTATCATCATTCTTTCCTGCAATGAAAATGCTTGTATCATCTGCAAAGAGTATGATTTTAGCATCCAAATTGTTCATAAGACATAATGGGAGATCATTTATATACAGCGAAAATATCAGGGGGCCCAGAATAGGTCCCTGCGGAACCCCTGATACTACTGGTCTTTTCTGTGTTAACTCCTTATTGATTTCTTTTTGACCTCTTTCTGTGAACATGATCTCGACACCCTGCTGTCTCATTTCAAGGTGTGATTTAAACCAATTGAAGGCCACCCCTCTTACACCATATTTATGTAGCTTGTTTAACAGAATATCATGATCCACCTTGTTAAAGGCTTTGGATAGATCCAAAAATATTCCCATCCCAACTTCTCTTCTGTCCAGTACATCATAGATACTTTCATTGAAATTGATCACTGCCAGGGTAGTAGATTTCTTGCTTTGGAACCCATACTGACTGCTATTAATGATTTTAAATTTGTTGAGGAATGCCATAAGCCTCTTGTACATGACTTTTTCTAATATTTGTGAAAAGGTTGAAAGTAGAGCTATTGGTCTATAGTTGTTTGGGTTCTTTTCATCTCCTTTTTTGAATATTGGTTTTATTTTTGTTACCTTTAGTTCCTGGGTAAATGTGCCGCTTTGAAGAGATTTATTTACTATATGACACAGAAGTTTTAAGATATTGTCGCAAACCCATTATTTTGATAGCGTGGCTTGTGCGCACAAAGGGACAGATAGTTCACCGCGGAGATAAAAGGCTTGCCAAAACCGATAAAGAGAAAGATAGATAACTAGAAGGTTCATCTTTCGTCTGGTACCGTCTAGATTGTGACAGAACATTCCAGAAATGTCTAGAAATATGAGTAGAGGTATAAAAAGGAAGCCGCGATCGCCAGGAGACAGAGTAATGAGAGAGAGTCGAAATGGAACTTGATAATTGTGTGTGTACAGCTGTGTTTTGAAAGTGAACTGTTTTGTTTGTGATCAGCAGCCTTGCAGATTGTATTTGTGTATGTTACATAATTCTGCTACTATAAGGGTTGACCAAAGTGTATTTCTACAGATATAAAGAACATTTTGAATTTCTGCAAATTGGACTTTTAATTCTGCGAACCCACAAAGTCACAGTATTCTTGCTACACTTTTTAATTAAGTAGGTTTGGCTTCCATTAAGGGCACCTGATTTTTTGTTGTTCAGCTCCCTAATTACATCAACTAATTCATCAATGCAGACTGGTGCTAGGAATAATGATTTATCATTGCAACGAATGTGGGCTTTATTTTCTGGACCATCAACTATGCTGCTTTTCGTTTGCACACATTTTGAGATCTCTACAAAGAAATTAAATATGTTGGCTATTTCTCTTGAATTTGTTATGATTTTGTCTTTGTGTTTCAATGCAATATTTGCTTGCAACAGTTTGAGTTAGTTCCCCTTTTTATTATATCCCACATGGCCTTCTGTTTATTTTCGGATGAGTTTATCTTTCTACTGTTCTCTAATATTTTTGCTGCCTTAATCTATTTATGGATTGATTTATACTTCTTATAATAGTTTACCAGTTCTTTGGAAGCATTACCATTTCTAATAAGTTGCTAAAGAATTTTAGTTTCTCACTAGAAGTTCTAATGCCCTTGGTTACCCATGTGGAATGTTTTTCCCTGACTCTGACTTTAACCAGTGGAAATGCTATATTGTAGTAGTATTTAAAGATGTTTAAAAATCTAGTAAATGTTATATCTACTGAAGTTTGCTCATAAATGTCTTCCCAAGTTTCTTGCCCCGGTAAATGGTTGAAGTAATCAATATTTTCTGCCTTCTGTAATCTGACCATTTTGAATGTTGTGCCAGGTTTTCTAAAGTTCTTTCTGCTTGGCCAATTGGTTAGAGATTGTGCAAAATGTTCAGAGAGACAAGTATCAAAAACATCAATATTTTTAACAAAAGTAATTAGATATTTTATAATTTCTTTCATGGAGGTGTTGAAAACAGTGTTGCAGTAATAAATTAAATTTAAAGGGAGTCGATTAATGACACTAAACAACACTTACTTTTAAATTTCCCAGAACGTGTTTCAGAGGCTATTTTTGTCCATTGTCAACTGACATTGACTGGTTCTCAGTGGTGTAGCTTGTGATATTTTGTCCAAGGTCTCCTCTGGTAGCAGTTCGAGGAACTTGCTGAACAAAACTTTCTGGGGGATGTTTAAATTGAATTTTTTGTTTCTATTTTTTGAATTGAATATTTGTTCCCATGTGGACAGTTCTTGTTTTCCTGATGGGTGTTTAAGTAGTTTTGGTTATGGATTTATGTTGTGGTTTTTTCCCCAAAAATGTGTGACAACTGCTGATTTTTCTATTAATTTGTATTTTATGTTCCTAAAGTGTTCTTTTGCTCTTGTTTCTAAATTTCTTTTGGTTTTACCAATATAAATTTGACTGCAGTCACAGCATTCAGTTTGATATATACCAGATTTTTTTGTTAGATGGAATGGCAACCTTTATGTTTGAGCATATTAGGTTTTTTTTAAGGAGTAATAGTTGACTGGTGCTAGTTGAATATTTGGTTTTTTGAAGATTTTATTGAATTTATCAAAGGCCCATGGGTGGTAGGTGAATTTTTTGAAGGTCATTTTAGTTTCTGTAGCTGAGAGGGTAGTGGTTTCATTTAGAAGCTTCTTTTTTGCCAAGTTCACTTTTTTGTCTACTAATGATTTGCAAAAGTCATTTTTTGTGCTATTTCAATTTTTTTTATTCTGTTTTGTATTCTTCTGCTGTGAGAGGGATGTTGACAAGTCTGTGTGTTAAACTATTGAAGATTGCCTGTTTGTGGGATCTTGGGTTGTAGCCATCAGCTTTTATGCAGTTGTCTGTCTGTTGGTTTCCTGTAAATGCCAAAGTTTATTCTGTTTTTATTTCTCCCCATTGCTAAACCTGAATTTTGGTGGAAATATGTTGCTTGAAACTGTATAGTTTTTTTAGCTGTGGAACAAATGGGAAGTTTCCTTCTTTTTTTTTTCTTTTTTTTTTTTAATACGAAATGTGGACTAGAGTTGAGCATGTTTAGTTTAGTCTTTGCTGTACTCTGTTATTGATTTTGTACTTCTCACACATTAGGATATGGTATTTTCTGGACTTTTGTGCGCATAACACATTTACAGTCTTCAAATGGTTCATGAAATGTCTTATTTGTACATATTTTGTGGTGAAACCCATGTATTGCAAGTCTTGTTATGACCTGTCTCTAGGTATTGCACTCTCTGGTCCAGTTGTATTCTAACATGCCAGGGTTATATAAAAGTCAGGTTCTGTTTCCCTCTTCTTCCTAACTCTGATGTTCACTACTTCCTAGTAAGGCCCTGTGAATGGTAACAGGAGTTGGATCGGGTATCCTCTATGAAGTTAGGTATATATCCCTCGTGAGTTCGTAAAACAAGCGGGATGACACTGTTTTTCGTACTCTTAGTATCCTTTTGATAAACATTGGTTTAACTTGTTCTATTTTTTTCTTTTCTCCTAAGTTTTTCCCATATATTTTCTATTCTATATGTTGTGACTGGTGACACTAAGAGTTTCATTGATGTGGTTGTTTGATAAATTGGCTATGTTTGGGATGTTGTGTGAGGCTCTTAGGGCTGCCTCTGTTCTCTCTTGAAGTATGTTGCTGTTGTCTACATTGTAATTCCTAGATATTTGTTTCCTTATTACTTGGAGTGGCTCATTGTATAGTGTTATTGTATCTTTGGGTTTTCGTTTCCCTCCTATTTTGAAATTCATTTGCACTGTCTTGTCTCAGTTGATATTTAGGTCATGTTTCTCTGACAATTTCTTTAAATTGCCTTTTGTACATCATCCTTAACTGTAGAGCCTATCATGTTATCTGCACCTAGAATCACTTTTGCTTCTGAGTTTTTGGGGTCACTTTGGAGTACTCTATTCATTTGTATGATTGCCTTGGAGAGTTAAATGGTATTATCTATCTATATTATGCTTCTTTGCAAGCAGGATTTGATAGTTCTCGCTAGTGGATCTCCTTCCCCAATCATTCCTTTCAGTTTCTCAAATAGCTTCTTTCTGTTTATAGTATCAAAAATCCTCTTAATGTCCAAGAAAACTGACAGTCTCAGGACACCATCTTTCTGTTCCTTTAGGTATTTTACTGTTTGTAGTGTGCTTCTGCCCTTTATAAATCCAAAGTTTACTTTATGGATATGCTTTGTACATGCTGTTTAAAATTATAAGTTAATTTTTGGAAACGTAGAGTCAGACTGAAAAATTCAATGCCATAGCCGGGATTTGAACCACGGATCTTCTGGTTTCCGTCCAGCCGCACTACCATTGTGCTACTATGGCCAACGTGCCGATATGACATTAAATTCTCCAACTGACTCGTATTTTCCCGGTAAACCACTTAGGAGTTCTCATAAACACATGAGACAACTACCTTAATGGCGACTTACTGCTTGTAAGTACTTTAAGGCCCGGGCTTTATAGTTAACCACTATTAGGTTAATTAATGGAAATTAATTATTCTTTCACACTGGCCGTGTGTAGGCTAAATTGTGGAAACGTAGAGTCAGACTGAAAAATTCAATGCCATAGCCGGGATTTGAACCACGGATCTTCTGGTTTCCGTCCAGCCGCACTACCATTGTGCTACTATGGCCAACGTGCCGATATGACATTAAATTCTCCAACTGACTCGTATTTTCCCGGTAAACCACTTAGGAGTTCTCATAAACACATGAGACAACTACCTTAATGGCGACTTACTGCTTGTAAGTACTTTAAGGCCCGGGCTTTATAGTTAACCACTATTAGGTTAATTAATGGAAATTAATTATTCTTTCACACTGGCCGTGTGTAGGCTAAATTGTGGAAACGTAGAGTCAGACTGAAGATCCGTGGTTCAAATCCCGGCTATGGCATTGAATTTTTCAGTCTGACTCTACGTTTCCACAATTTAGCCTACACACGGCCAGTGTGAAAGAATAATTAATTTCCATTAATTAACCTAATAGTGGTTAACTATAAAGCCCGGGCCTTAAAGTACTTACAAGCAGTAAGTCGCCATTAAGGTAGTTGTCTCATGTGTTTATGAGAACTCCTAAGTGGTTTACCGGGAAAATACGAGTCAGTTGGAGAATTTAATGTCATATCGGCACGTTGGCCATAGTAGCACAATGGTAGTGCGGCTGGACGGAAACCAGAAGATCCGTGGTTCAAATCCCGGCTATGGCATTGAATTTTTCAGTCTGACTCTACGTTTCCACAATTTAGCCTACACACGGCCAGTGTGAAAGAATAATTAATTTCCATTAATTAACCTAATAGTGGTTAACTATAAAGCCCGGGCCTTAAAGTACTTACAAGCAGTAAGTCGCCATTAAGGTAGTTGTCTCATGTGTTTATGAGAACTCCTAAGTGGTTTACCGGGAAAATACGAGTCAGTTGGAGAATTTAATGTCATATCGGCACGTTGGCCATAGTAGCACAATGGTAGTGCGGCTGGACGGAAACCAGAAGATCCGTGGTTCAAATCCCGGCTATGGCATTGAATTTTTCAGTCTGACTCTACGTTTCCACAATTTAGCCTACACACGGCCAGTGTGAAAGAATAATTAATTTCCATTAATTAACCTAATAGTGGTTAACTATAAAGCCCGGGCCTTAAAGTACTTACAAGCAGTAAGTCGCCATTAAGGTAGTTGTCTCATGTGTTTATGAGAACTCCTAAGTGGTTTACCGGGAAAATACGAGTCAGTTGGAGAATTTAATGTCATATCGGCACGTTGGCCATAGTAGCACAATGGTAGTGCGGCTGGACGGAAACCAGAAGATCCGTGGTTCAAATCCCGGCTATGGCATTGAATTTTTCAGTCTGACTCTACGTTTCCACAATTTAGCCTACACACGGCCAGTGTGAAAGAATAATTAATTTCCATTAATTAACCTAATAGTGGTTAACTATAAAGCCCGGGCCTTAAAGTACTTACAAGCAGTAAGTCGCCATTAAGGTAGTTGTCTCATGTGTTTATGAGAACTCCTAAGTGGTTTACCGGGAAAATACGAGTCAGTTGGAGAATTTAATGTCATATCGGCACGTTGGCCATAGTAGCACAATGGTAGTGCGGCTGGACGGAAACCAGAAGATCCGTGGTTCAAATCCCGGCTATGGCATTGAATTTTTCAGTCTGACTCTACGTTTCCACAATTTAGCCTACACACGGCCAGTGTGAAAGAATAATTAATTTCCATTAATTAACCTAATAGTGGTTAACTATAAAGCCCGGGCCTTAAAGTACTTACAAGCAGTAAGTCGCCATTAAGGTAGTTGTCTCATGTGTTTATGAGAACTCCTAAGTGGTTTACCGGGAAAATACGAGTCAGTTGGAGAATTTAATGTCATATCGGCACGTTGGCCATAGTAGCACAATGGTAGTGCGGCTGGACGGAAACCAGAAGATCCGTGGTTCAAATCCCGGCTATGGCATTGAATTTTTCAGTCTGACTCTACGTTTCCACAATTTAGCCTACACACGGCCAGTGTGAAAGAATAATTAATTTCCATTAATTAACCTAATAGTGGTTAACTATAAAGCCCGGGCCTTAAAGTACTTACAAGCAGTAAGTCGCCATTAAGGTAGTTGTCTCATGTGTTTATGAGAACTCCTAAGTGGTTTACCGGGAAAATACGAGTCAGTTGGAGAATTTAATGTCATATCGGCACGTTGGCCATAGTAGCACAATGGTAGTGCGGCTGGACGGAAACCAGAAGATCCGTGGTTCAAATCCCGGCTATGGCATTGAATTTTTCAGTCTGACTCTACGTTTCCACAATTTAGCCTACACACGGCCAGTGTGAAAGAATAATTAATTTCCATTAATTAACCTAATAGTGGTTAACTATAAAGCCCGGGCCTTAAAGTACTTACAAGCAGTAAGTCGCCATTAAGGTAGTTGTCTCATGTGTTTATGAGAACTCCTAAGTGGTTTACCGGGAAAATACAAGTCAGTTGGAGAATTTAATGTCATATCGGCACGTTGGCCATAGTAGCACAATGGTAGTGCGGCTGGACGGAAACCAGAAGATCCGTGGTTCAAATCCCGGCTATGGCATTGAATTTTTCAGTCTGACTCTACGTTTCCACAATTTAGCCTACACACGGCCAGTGTGAAAGAATAATTAATTTCCATTAATTAACCTAATAGTGGTTAACTATAAAGCCCGGGCCTTAAAGTACTTACAAGCAGTAAGTCGCCATTAAGGTAGTTGTCTCATGTGTTTATGAGAACTCCTAAGTGGTTTACCGGGAAAATACGAGTCAGTTGGAGAATTTAATGTCATATCGGCACGTTGGCCATAGTAGCACAATGGTAGTGCGGCTGGACGGAAACCAGAAGATCCGTGGTTCAAATCCCGGCTATGGCATTGAATTTTTCAGTCTGACTCTACGTTTCCACAATTTAGCCTACACACGGCCAGTGTGAAAGAATAATTAATTTCCATTAATTAACCTAATAGTGGTTAACTATAAAGCCCGGGCCTTAAAGTACTTACAAGCAGTAAGTCGCCATTAAGGTAGTTGTCTCATGTGTTTATGAGAACTCCTAAGTGGTTTACCGGGAAAATACGAGTCAGTTGGAGAATTTAATGTCATATCGGCACGTTGGCCATAGTAGCACAATGGTAGTGCGGCTGGACGGAAACCAGAAGATCCGTGGTTCAAATCCCGGCTATGGCATTGAATTTTTCAGTCTGACTCTACGTTTCCACAATTTAGCCTACACACGGCCAGTGTGAAAGAATAATTAATTTCCATTAATTAACCTAATAGTGGTTAACTATAAAGCCCGGGCCTTAAAGTACTTACAAGCAGTAAGTCGCCATTAAGGTAGTTGTCTCATGTGTTTATGAGAACTCCTAAGTGGTTTACCGGGAAAATACGAGTCAGTTGGAGAATTTAATGTCATATCGGCACGTTGGCCATAGTAGCACAATGGTAGTGCGGCTGGACGGAAACCAGAAGATCCGTGGTTCAAATCCCGGCTATGGCATTGAATTTTTCAGTCTGACTCTACGTTTCCACAATTTAGCCTACACACGGCCAGTGTGAAAGAATAATTAATTTCCATTAATTAACCTAATAGTGGTTAACTATAAAGCCCGGGCCTTAAAGTACTTACAAGCAGTAAGTCGCCATTAAGGTAGTTGTCTCATGTGTTTATGAGAACTCCTAAGTGGTTTACCGGGAAAATACGAGTCAGTTGGAGAATTTAATGTCATATCGGCACGTTGGCCATAGTAGCACAATGGTAGTGCGGCTGGACGGAAACCAGAAGATCCGTGGTTCAAATCCCGGCTATGGCATTGAATTTTTCAGTCTGACTCTACGTTTCCACAATTTAGCCTACACACGGCCAGTGTGAAAGAATAATTAATTTCCACAAGTTAATTTTTCATTGACTGAAATTTTTTAGTGTATGTTTTTCTTCACTTTTCAAAAATGGAAATTGCTTACATCTAATTGTTGGACAAAGGATGTTCATTTGCCTTACAGCAATAGTTTGAGTTACCAGTAATTGGGACTGTAAGATTAAAATTCACTATTCCTTCTTTTTTTTTTTTTTTTTTTTTTTTTTTTTTTTTTTTGGTAATTTACATCCTCCAATGGTAAGTCATATCGGACGGTACTATTCCCAAATAATTTACTGTTTGATTAATTTGTTGGTAGCCTCTAATTCATAAGCTATAATTGACTTTCCTTAGCACTGGCCATGTGCATTTTTCCCCTTTTTGATATGTATTGTGCACATAACATATGCATTAGTACCTTCAGTACCTTCTGCAGGAGCAGTTTATTCAATAGACACTTAATAATCCTTACTTAATTTATATAATTTGATTGCTAAGAGCTTGTTACACTTTGTAGACCAGGAGACTTGTTTCCGGGATACATTCTCTAATCCAATCTGTGTATACATTAATTTCTTACTTTACTTGTTTTACCCAAAGTGCCCTAATGACCAAATTATGCTAAGTAGGGACTCCTTCACAATTAAGATGATATAGAATTTATATATATTAAAAAGAGAAAGAAACAAAGAAGAATTTTATATGCTTATCACATACTGCTCACTTCACAGTTAATGCTCAAATTCATATACTGCAGTTGTGGATTGTGATCTACATGTGCCAATCTCATTGCTCAAAATCTGCATAAGGTAGGACTGTTACATGCTGCTTAGTTAATGTTTTATAACTGTTTCACAGAGAAGATTCTTTTTCTAACTTGTATAATTGGTTTGTCTATTGAATATGACCCTGAGAATTTAGTGCACAAGGTTTTGAACAGTCTGTGAATTGCTTTCTTTGATATAAATTCCTGTATTGCAATATTTATTTCTGTGATCATTACCAAACCATTAGATGTGACTGGTTTTTTCCTTAGAATGAGATGCTGGAGAGTTTGTTTGCAAATTTTGGGCAACCTGTGTGTTATTTTCCTTGGAATACACATTTGTAACATAACCTTCATTATAAATATTAAAAGTAGAAGCATTATTAACAGTGAAGTATTCTTCATATTTAAGTTTGAATTTATGAGTCACCAGAGGAACATTAAGTTGAAACAAACAGAAAAATCTGCAGTTTCACACCATTTTTGGACAGAAAACCACAACATTGGCCACAACATTAAACTGTTAAAATCTTTAAGTACACCCATAGAATTGGATATTTGGGAAAAAATTTTCATAAACAAAAACCGTGATAAAGTTATAAATTTTGAAATCCCGGCATTAAATGAAGTATTAAAACTTAGTGCCACTGACACCAGATGGCAGAGTGATCAGAGCTCCGTAGCAGTGGAAGAAGAGGGAGGTTCATTTAGTCACCAAACAGCTGATGATGAGATCGAATGATCTTGAAAACGTTTCAATTATACAACAACAAGAAAGTGAAGACTGAGTGTAAACATAGTGACTCATAAATTCAAACTTAAATAACCTTCATTTCTATGATTACTATTTCACTGCTAATTTTTTATGCTTAAAATATTATGTACCATCAGCAGAGAAATAAGTAATTTTACATGTATGTATTTTAAGAACAACAAATTTCAATTCATTTGAGAAAAAAGGAGCATTTTAAGCAATAACAATTGAAAATGATTTATGATGAATTATACAATCTAGGAGTTTCACATAAAATGTATATGATAGGCTTTTGAGAACTGATGATTGAGCTTGAAAGTCTTAGCTCTTATGATGGCAATTTGAAAGATTTCATATAAGCATTTCCTTTCATTGGAATTTCAAATATTTTTTAGTTTTCTTGATGAAAATGTTCTCTCGCACATCTGATTCAATTGCACTTCATATATCTTTTAACAGTAACAGCATTAAAACTAACAGTGTTTGGTCTACTTTTTTTTCTTTCTCCAGATTTCAGTTTTAGATTTATGCTCATTTTTCCCTTACGGATTTAAATCTTGTTAGGTAACAGTATATAAATACCAGCAAAAGAAAATTCAGAAAAGTAGTAAATTAATTTCTCTGATGCAGCAAGTTGTATATCAGAAAAACGAAATGGATTATAAGTGTAATATTGAGGCAGAAAGTACAGAGAATAAATATATATAAAAAGTGGACAGGGAAATCAATAGTAGCTGCTGGGAATGACAAGTGATTATATTTGTATAATATAGACAAGTGATTTAAAAAAAAAACATGTTCTGCTGTAAATCACTACCACCATCTGCACCACCACCACTGGATGGGGCAAAACACTTTCAGCATTTGTTATATTGTTAATACATACTATAGTACTTAAGTCAGTGGCTGATTTGATTAATTAGTCTTCTTTATAGGACATTCTGGATGCTGAGAAGAATATTAAAATGAACTTTTCAGGAGACAATTATATATAACAAAATGACCTAGGTAACTCATTTTGTTTTAGTTCTTAGACAAAATGGTCCTTCTACAAGTTTATTTGGCCGTTGGTGATGATGTGTGTATAAGGTTTAGAATATTAAATATATGTACTTTATTTTGATCACTTGGTGATAATGTTCTTGCTTCTCACTCAACAATAACAGCAGTTTTTTATGATGTAAGTCGTCACAAACGGTGTATCTCGGATGCGAGAGCCCCTAGTGGTCTACCGGGGAAATATACAAGTCAAATGGAGAATTTAATGTCAGGATGGCACGTTGGCCATGGTAGCTCAATGGGTTAGAGCGACTGGACAGAAACCAGGAGATCCTTGGTTCAAATCCCGGCCATGGCATTGAATTTTTCATGTTGACTCTATTAATAACAGCATGTTTCAAACTTCCTTTATTGATCTTTTTAAATGGGTTTCACCTCAATCCCTAGATGAATAATAGCTTTATTGCTCTATGACCCCAGCTCATTTTTGCATTTACTAAATTAATTCTTTCATTCATGTGCAAACATGTTTTCAGTGCACATTAGCCATTGTTATTTTGTGGTCTGTTATGTGCTCATTAGAACTAACAACAAACTTTCTGTGAGCAATAGTGCAATAAGAATATGTTTTGCCCCTAATGGTTTCAAATATTTTCATTTTCTTTGCAGGGCCAAGGACACGGGAATAAATTTGAATGACTCTGTGTATGATTTTCATGATGAAAGTGATGAAGATCGTCTTATGATAGATGAGATGCCAAAGAAGCGAAAGCACAATTTGATCACAGAACCATTTGCTGCCCTAAAAATGAAATTTGCAAGTATGTGATATCTCTTATTAATAAATAGTAGTGAAACTTAAAATCATTTGAATTTTGTAGGTGTATATACAGGTGTAGATAAGTAACATGCAGAAAATTGTAATGTAGAAAGGCTGAAGAAATGCAAGCATTTGTAGGTTAGGAGCATTAGATCACAGATGCAGTATAATGACAAGAGCACTGCTTGAATATAATTCAATCTTCGTGAAACATGTTCATTTAAAATGAGAATGAACTCTAATTTGCATAACAAGTGTGTATACACAGTCTCAACTAACAAGCATCGGTACACAATAGCAAACTTAAATATAACTTCTAGTTTTATTGACTCTGGCCATGAAAGCCTACGCTCTCCTGCAAACTTAAATGTTGCAAGTATATGCTGAACAACACAGGCTTTTGGTGTTATTGTACTATCCACTGGGCTTCACAACACAAGTATAGCATTGAATATGAGACACGTCTAGTGACAGTGACTAGTAGTTTACAAGATTTTTTACATCTGTCGTGCTACAAACAGGTTTCACAATTGAAGTTGGTATTAATGTTGACTTACTAAACATGCTTCTGCAATCCTTTGCTACTATCCTCAAAATGATTATTTTGGTACTGTGTTTCTTCTCTACAAGTTTTTGCATTCAGTATATCCTTGCTTTTCTACTTTATAATTTTCTGTACTCAGTGTGTCAATTTTAATTGAGTTATGTTAACCATTTTATAAATAATTGTGTTAGTAATACTCATAATCACGAAGTTAGATCTCTCTTTTCAAGACGTAACAAATGTATACAAAATGTACATACAATGAAAAATGAAATACTTCATAGAGTGATACAAACATTGAGTGCTCTAATTTAACAATATAAAAGGTAAAGAAAAGGTAAATCTTTTAAACTGTAAAAATTAAGTGTAAAAGTTGTTTTTTAGTTGCAAGAGGATATCTTTATAAATCATGTATATTTGTTTATATCTGTATTGTAGTTTCATATGAGCCATGTGAGACACTACCTAGACACTTATTCATTTTAGACAGTGGTGTAATCTAATACTTCTAAGTTTATGTTCAGTTTTTAAACTAACAAGGAGTTAATGCAGTGCAGTAAAATTCAGATTTTAAATGAAATGAGATTTACGTTTGTCAGTAAAATATCATAAACATTATTTCTAGTGAAGAATGATTCACAAGTGAAAAATTTATATTGGAAACCAAATTTATTCGCTCAACATAGTCTGTTCATTTTAAAAGGTCTCGTTCACAGATTAATACCAGATTATCAGTTCCGTGGTAGAGATTGAAGCCACATAGGGCGCTCCCCCTGAACCTTTAACCCCCGGCGCTTGTTGGAACTAAGGTCGGTAATGGAGTAAGCTTCTATTGTGACCGAGCTATGGTGCATTAGCTTCCCCCCACCCTTTCCCTGCCGTGTTCAGTGACTGATAGAATCCAACTTCTTTCGAAGTCACATTTCGCCACTAATGAATCATTTACAGTTTACTCAACTATCACATATTAGGATAATATGCGTCAAATACGCTGATAAACTATTCATCAGTGTGCGAGATGTGACTTCGAAAGAAGTTAACCATTTAATTTGTGAAAAAATATCTCAAGAATCCACTTGTCAACTTGAACTTTTCCTGTTAAATATGAATAATTATGACTTCCACAAAGCACATCTTTAATATTCCTGTTGAAAATAAATAATTTAATCTTTAAAAAACAATTACAACTTTAACAAACGAGATCACTCAAGATGAGATTATACAACACATCTGTATTCCCTTTCCCTCAAGTTGGAATTCCAAAGCTTCTTAACACCAAAATACTGATTCTGTAAGTACAGGAAAACAGGAAAGGATAGCCTAAGGTTATGTGTAATGCAGTTTCTTTGTACACAGAATGTTGAAAAATTCCCTGGAATAAAAGCTTTTTAAAAAAAACACACACACACTAAAGAAATGTATATATAAATTTTAAATGAGGACACCAACAACTATGTACAAAAAATAGCACCAGCTCTTTAAAAAGGGGACAAAGCAGCTCTGTTAATACTTATATTTAATAAGAATGTGAAAAGCTCAATAGTACATAATAGTAATAAATATGACTCATCTAAAAATTAATAAGTACATACACTATTTTCAGCACAAGTATACAAAAGGATATTCAGAGAAAAATCAGAAATTTGTGATTGATTCATATGACAATGTAGTAAATCTTACAAATTAGTACAGTCAGTATCAGTAATGGGTGACATAAATTTCATAAATGGCACTATTTTACATACTTCTGATCACTTTGGTTGAATTATCATTCATAAGTGCAGAATAAATTATTATGAAAAATAAGAAAAACATTAAAACTGTATCATTCATTTAAAATTTTTCGAAGCTTAACTTTGTCTTTGCAACACAAGAATATTACAACATTGAATTTGTAAATGCTTTAATGACATGTATAAGCACGGTAATGAATGCTGAAAGAATATGAAGTTTTAAAAATAAAATTGAATGCACAGGGTATCTTCCAATATGACAGTTTGTGTATTTATCTGACTGTGAAGTATAATTTGCTGAATGTGCACAGCAACTGCTTGGGTAAATGGCTTACTTGAAACTGGTATGAGTTTAAACAATGTACTTTCTGACTAAGATGGCAAATGGAGTCCTCTGCATAGTGAAAACCTCTCAGGCCATGACTTACATTTGAATGTGTGTCACATAAGCAACTCAATGAAAGATTACACTCTGATTATTACTGCTGTTTGTTGTTTTAGTTTTGCAGTGAAAGTACTGGAACTGTGTTAGTAGTTAATAGAAAATAATTTAGTAGTGCAATTTAATTGCTCACACATCTAACCATTATTTCTTTTGACAGTCCATAATTCCCTTATGTGTTCACTACAAAGAAACAAGAAGTGCATTATATAGCAAAATAATGTGCAATTTTAACTACTTTTCAAAATTGTGGCTTCACATCACTGCATGTAACAGATGGCTCATATGTTAGGTTAAGCATCTTTTTTCCATGACAAAGCTTGAGGTTTCCATCCCAACTTAGAACAATGAGAGGATGAAAACTGTCAGTTTCATGTCATATGTAACATTTCTATGGGTTACGCTAGTAAGGTAATATCACCCTCTATTACTCATAAACAGTGGCAAGTGCATGTTGAGAACAGATGTACCACAGAATAATACATCAATGTCGTACAAATGTCACTTTAACTTATTTTTCTAAACCCAAAAGTTTAAGTGGCATATAATGATGATGATGACACAATGACATTTTAATAATTTCTTGCAATGCACAATTACACTTAAAACTTGTTAAGCTTTTTAAATCAATTCTAATCCCACCAGGTCTCTTTAAAGATGGTTATTCAGGTACATAATTTGGTATAGTGTGTACTATAATATTACATAGTGATTACTGCATTAAACAAGATAGAACAGATTGGGTTTATGGAATCTCAGATCATATTTTTAATTGGTGTTAAAAGCTGTGCCATTCTTTATCAATGGTGTAGCTATACACTGATGAGTAAGGTTAAGAGAACCTAATTCTTCAAAGTACTAATCATTGCAATTTAAAGAAAAAGGTTATAAAATTCATATCAAGCATCTCGCCCAAAGATTTTAATTTAAGCTGGCCAGATTATATGTAAACACAGATGCTGCCAATTATAAACAAAGAAATTCTACAGAAATCGACGAGAATTGAATTCTGTACAAATCCACAGCCACAGTTTTGGTATACCTGAAAACTCACAGCTATTTTTGCAGTAATTTAAACTGGATATTACTTACCTTACATGTACGTAATATGACTAAAATATTTTAAATTTAAAACTACTAACACAAAAACTGATATATCTAATCAACTGCCTAAAACAACTTCACTTTTCCTAAAAGTTTAGAATATGTTGGTCACAGTATTCCTCGAAGTTTTTGTTAAATTTTCCAATGATATGAAATGAAACTCAAACTTTAAGAAATATTTGATATGCCACATTAAATTGCTGTATACGGGAAAAAAAGCTTTGCGCTACATTACTAATGTTCCTGAAGATCCTGCACATCACCAAAACAAGAAATATATACAATATCCAATAATCCTGCACTTTGAATCTCTGCCATCGTATTCCAGGTAGCTTGAGATGACCCATGAAAGACAAAAAACCAACCTCATTATTGCAATAATAAAGTAACAAGATTAATGAAACTAATGCTTTTGTATGTAAAACATTCTTGATATATTATAAAGTGCTACATTAATCTAAAGAATTTAACTATACATGAATATGTTTGAAGGCACAATTCTGGTTATTTCATGATATTAATTTTCGGTATTTAGCTACATGCTAAATCTTACTTGTCAGTATGCAACACGGCAGCCAAAATAATTATATTGGCAATATTGAATATATTTTTAAACAACAGTACTAATTAGTCTTAAACACATTAACGAAGATGTAGTTATGCTACACATTTAAAGTGTCATTTTTGTTCTAAAATGGTTATAACTTGCATAAATTTAGAAGTATCCTCCTTTTGTAGTTTTCTTCTTTGTTAACTGGTTGTTTTGTTATCAGTGATGCACAACAATTATTTGTATTCAATAATATGTTCAGTATAACTTACACTTGGTTTTGTGTGCATCATTTTAAATTCTTCTTCATCTTCTTCTTATTATTATTATTTTATCATAATTATTAATTACCATTTATTAATATTGATGTGTCTAGTACTACTAATTGCTCTGATGTGATCTTCAATAACACCAACTGTGTGTATTGTATGATTGAAATAAACTAATACTAATAATTTGCATCCTGTTGTTAGCATGTAACATAAGCGAAGATATGCACCACAAGTGTGAGATGTGTAGACAAACAGTAAATTGTACTCAATCTAATACTTACTATTCATGAAACACATAAAAACAGTAAACACATATTATGCCAGCTATAAATATTCTCTCACACGCTTTGTGATTCTTCGATTTCTGAGTCCACTGCATCAGTTTCATCGCTAGTATTCTCTGATGTCTTCATGATAATTTCATCAATCACATTTTCTATTACACCATTATTTCTCCAATATTTCATTTCCAGTTCTTGGACCTTCTTGCAGTATCCTTCCCAATCGGTCGCAGTTACAGAAGAGAATGCTTCTATAGCATAGATTAATACCAGATTCTACACTCCATGGTAAAAATTAAAGATGCATAGGGCGTCCTCCTGAACCTTTCGATGTGAACTAACCACTATGTCGTCGGTAATGCAGTGAGCTTCTATTTCAACCGAGCAATGGTACATTCGCCTCCACCCACCCTTCTGTGCCGTGTTAAGCGACTGATTGAATTCAACATCTTTCAAAGCCTAATCTCATGCACCAATGAATAATTTACAGCACAATTCATTTATCACATATTAGCATAATACATGCTAAATATGCTGAGTACATGTGCGTAAAGTATTCATCACTGTGCGAGATGTGACTTCGAAAGAAGTTGACCAATTAAATTTGGAAAAAAAGGTCTCGGAAGCCACTTCCAAACTTGATCTTTTACCTGTTGCCACTAAGCATTATAGATTTTATATTCATGGAATAAATGAATAAGTAGGTCTTTAAGAAACAATTGCAACTTTGACAGAGTGAGATTACTGTAGAGGTTATACATAACACCTCTACTTCCTTTCCCTGAAGTGTGAATTCCAAAGCTTGTTACTGTGATAATTACAAGAAAACCTGACACTAAATCAATGCATTCTGCAGGTACTGGAAAACAGGAAAGGATATCTCAAGGTCATGAGTAATGCAATTTCTTTGTACGCAGAATAATGTTGAAAAATTCCCTGGAAGGAAAGTGTCAAAAAGCAAAAAAACAAAAAACGAAAAACATAATTAAAGAAATGTCTATATAAATTGTAAGTGAAGATACAAACAACTATGTACAAAAAATATCACTATCTCTTTAAATAGAAAACAAAGAAGCTCTGTTAATAGCTTATATTTACTAAGAATTTCAAAAGCTCTATAGTACATACATCATTTTCAGCACAAGTTTACAAAAGAATATTCAAAGAAAAACCTGAAATTTGTGATTGATTCATGATATTGTACTGGTCGCCAATCTAGAAAGTGATTGACATTTCGTACGGAGAGAGAGGCAACGTTGCCGCTTATTGCTGCCATGTGGAGAGTGCGATAGGATTACGCGTGCGAAGGTGATTCATTTGCGACTGCAATGGGTATTTTATTATTATTGTTGTTATTATTACTATTATTATTTATTATTATTACTTACAATACTATACACAAAGACAATAGTACAGTCGTGGATCTACATGCAAACGCTAGAACATGCAAGAACACATCAATGTAAAATCATCGTAACAAAAGAGGCATACCTGTGATATTTTGATGCTTATTGAAGTGGGAAAATGCAGCTTACATAATTTTTCCTGGGAGTTTCTAATTTATACCCCAATATTTCTTCTTTAAAATACTTTTCTTTCCCAATCTTAACCTTAATGCCCTTACTGATACCTACGCACGTGAAGTCCTATCAAGTACTCAGAGAATGGAATACTAGACTCCCCTTTCAATTTCTCCTCATCGAAGTATTCTCTCACAGAGCATATTATTTCCCGTGTATGTCCTTTAATTGGAATACCTTTACCAGATACAGTTTTATTTGGTCCCCGAGCACATTCAGATTTTCGCTTGTCACTGTATGTTGACATAATGAAACATTCATTAAACACAATTGCAAATGATCACAACACGCGCTCAGATACACGGACTCAAGCACACGTAAACCAAGGCAAATTTCCACAAATAAAATGCAAAGTAACTTGCCAGTTCAGGATCTCTAACTGTTGCATATGTGAGGGAAATCTGTTAATGTAGCGTTATCAGAAGAGAAACAAAAACCAAGGTATTATGATTACTGCAGCGTTTGCATAACTCGCTCGCTCTGCAAGTCATGCTAAGCACGTGTTAGAATATCGGCAACCAAGGTTTAGTGTCTAACGTTGTCATGGAAACGTCTCGACTCTAATTGGTCATTTTAATCATTACTATGACAACCGTTATGACGAACTCATCCCCTCCCGTTTATTTAAAGCATTTTTCCTTGTGGTTACTGTCAATCACATTCTAGTTTGGCGACCAGTATAGTAAAACCTCACAAATTAGTACATGAGGCAAAGACATACATTGAATAAAAGACACTATTTTATATACTTCTAATCACTTTGGTTGGATTAGCATTCACACATGCAGTATAAATGATTATGTTTTGAATGAAACATACAGTTCAATGAATTTAAGATGATATTAAGTACATAAAAACTGTATCATTCATTAAAAATTGTTCTAAGCTTAACTTTATCTTTGAAACACAGGAATATTACAGTCTTGAATTTGTAAGTGCTTTAATGACATGTATAAGCACAGTAATAAATGCTGTAAAAAGAAAATAAGCAGTTTCAAAAATCAATTTTAATGCAAAGTTCATCTTCCAACAGGACAAAATTTCATGTAATTATCTGACTGTGAAGTATGATTTGCTTGGCACAGCGACTGTTTCGGTAAATGGCTTACTGTAACTTGATAAGACTTTAAGCTATATATGTACTAAGATGGCAATTGGTGCTCCCTGCATAGTGTAAACCTCTCAGGCTATGACATACAACTGAATGTGTGTCACATAAGTAAATCAATGTAAGGTTACACTCAGAAGCATTACTGCTGTTTGTGGTCTTAATTATGCTGCGAAAGTGCTGGAATTGTCTGTTTGAGTTGTTAATAGGTCTAATTAAAATGCTTACACATCTAAGCATTATTTCTTTTGACAGTCCATAATCCCTTATCTGTTCAATGGAATGAAACAATAAATGCATTATATAGGTGTGGCTATATTTGCTTTTCAAAATTATGTGGCTTTGCATCACTGCATGTAATGCATGTTGGCTGTTAAGCTCAAATACCCAGAATTTGCCCGAATAGCTCTGCAATGTATTTGGGATACTACCAACAGTGTAGATGCTGAAAGATATTTCAGTAAATATAATTTGATTGTGAGTGACAGGAGGACTCAAACGACAGAACAGAATGTTTAAATATGTTCACAGCTTTCATTCAACAGCATTACTGAATCATAAACTAGGATAATTTATGGAAATTAATTATTCTTTCACACTGGCCGTGTGTAGGCTAAATTGTGGAAACGTTGAGTCAGACTGAAAAATTCAATGCCATAGCCGGGATTTGAACCACGGATCTTCTGGTTTCCGTCCAGCCGCACTACCATTGTGCTACTATGGCCAACGTGCCGATATGACATTAATATATGTAATATTGTACACACTATGCCAAATAATGTATCTGAATAGCCATCTTAGACAAGATCTGGTGGGATTAGAATTGATCTTGTAAAAGCTTTAACAAGTATTAAGTGCAATTGTGCATTGCAAGAAATTATTAAAATGTCATTGTTCCATCATCATCATTATATGCCATTTTTACATTTATTTCCAGTATTCCACTTATTCTTAAAATATGTACAATGTCAGCTGCAGCTAGGACATAGAGAATGGCATGTCCTCAAATTAGTAAAGCTTCATAATAAACAATAGGTAGGGGTAGTGATATTTAGCATTTTGATATTTACATTTAGCATTTTGTAGTGTTCATACATTTGCAATTTAGCATTTTATAGCATTTGAAAAAAGTTTGAGTTAATTTTGTTAAATGATGAATATTAATATTATTTATATGAAATTTAAAACACAGTTATGGAGGGTTATTAACGACGGTGAGTTAAAAGTGCATAAAGTGTCAGTATATTTCACATTAATATAGGTTAAAGCTAAACGCAGAAATATAGAACAATTTGATATAGACTAAAGCACATTGCATAACACAAAAAAGATAAATCCATACTGATGTAGAACACAATAAAAAGAAAATGCACTAAATTAGCCTAGTTTATGATTCAGTAATGCTGTTGAATGAAAGCACTGAACATATTTCAACATTCTGTTCTGTCGTTTGAGTCCTGTCACTCACAATCAAATTATATTTACTGAAATATCTTTCAGCATCTACACTGTTGGTAGCATCCCAAATACATTGCAGAGCTACTCGGGCAAATTCTGGGTATTTGAGCTTAACAGCCAACATGCATTACATGCAGTGATGCAAAGCCACATAATTTTGAAAAGCAGATATAGCCACACCTATGTAATGCACTTATTGTTTCATTCCATTGAACAGATAAGGAATTATGGACTGTCAAAAGAAATAATGCTTGGATGTGTTAGCATTTTAATTAGATCTATTAACGACTCAGACAGTTCCAGCACTTTCACAGCATAATTAAGACCACAAACAGCAGTAATGCTTCTGAGTGTAACCTTTCATTGATTAACTTATGTGACACACATTCAGTTGTATGTCATAGCCTGAGAGGTTTACACTATGCAGAGAGCACCAATTGCCATCTTAGTACATATTGTGACTTTGTGGGTTCGTGAAATGAAAAGTCCAATTGCACCACTTAAAAATGTTCTTTATTTCCACCGACTTACAGTTAAACACTTGCCAATTACACAGAATTACGTAATGCACACAATTACGATTCACCAGTTCGTCCCTTACAATTCCACTGTACGCTCACAATTACGTAAATTCTTCCGTTGCACAGTCTTCTCGTTCTTACACTGGCGCTGCACTCTTACAGCTGTTCGCCAAACACTGACTGTCTGACGTGTTGCTTATATAGGGTCAGCTAGGCGATCTGGAAGGTTCTCGATTAGATGAAATATCCCGTAAGTTCGAGAACACAGGTGGAACAGAAAGAGACGGCACAGTGATGTTTTTTGTCCCAGCCACCCCTCCTTAACGTTATAAGACAAACGAGGGGGCGGGGCGAACGCCGACCGTCTCCTGCTTGCGCGCTCTATAGGGTGTTCCGACGTTCGGGTGACAATATATAGCTTAAAGTCTTACCAAGTTAAAGTAAGCCATTTACCAAAACAGTTGCTGTACCAAGCAAATCATACTTCACAGTCAGATAATTACATGAGATTTTGTCCTGTTGGAAGATGCACTATGCATTAAAATTTACTTTTAAAACTGCTTATTTTCTTTTTCAGCATTTATTACTGTGCTTATACATGTCATTAAAGCATTTACAAAGTTAAGCTTAGGACAGTTTTTAATGAATGATACAGTTTTTATGTACTTAATATTCTTCTTAGATTCATTGAACTGTATTTTTCATTCAAATCATAATCAATTATACTACATGTACATGTGTGAATGATAATCCAACCAAAGTGATTAGAAGTATATAAAATAGTGTATTTTATTCAATGTATGTCTTTGCCTCATGTACTAATTTGTGAGGTTTTACTAATATCATGAATCTATCACAAATTTCAGGTTTTTCTTTGAATATTCTTAGTAAATATAAGCTATTAACAGAGCTTCTTTGTTTTCTATTTAAAGAGATAGTACTATTTTTTTGTACTTAGTTGTTTGTATCTTCACTTACAATTTATATATACTGTCACCTGAATGTTGGAACATCCTATAGAACCAGCTGGTGACAGCAGCAGGAGACGGAGGCGTTCAGACACGCC
This sequence comes from Mantis religiosa, assembly GCA_030765055.1. Lineage (NCBI taxonomy): Eukaryota > Metazoa > Arthropoda > Insecta > Mantodea > Mantidae > Mantis > Mantis religiosa. The sequence goes on from CM060950.1 coordinate 55,806,263, forward strand.
CCCTCATTTGTCTTATAGCGGTAACGAGGGGTGGCTGGGAAAAAAAACATTACCATGCCGTCTCTTTCCGCTGTCCTTGATTTCTCGAACTTACGGGATATTTCATCTATCCAGAACCTTCTCGATCGGCCAGCTGACCCTATATAAGCAACACGTCGGGCTGGAGGAGAGTCAGTCAGTTCTTGGCGTAAGAGTGCAGTGCTAGTGTACGACGAGAAGACTGTGTGAGTGCACCGGAGGATTGTACGTAATTGCGAGAGCAAAGTGGAATTGTAACGGACGAACTGGTGAATTGTAATTGTGTGCATTACGTAATTCTGTGTAATTGGCAAGTGTTTAACTGTAAGTCGGTGGAAATAAAGAACATTTTTGAGTGGTGCAATTGGACTTTTCATTTCACGAACCCACAAAGTCACAATACTTTTCTTTAATTATGTTTTTCGTTTTTTGTTCTTTTTGCTTTTTGATACTTTCCTTCCAGGGAATTTTTCAACATTATTCTCTGTACAAAGAAATTGCATTACTCATGACCTTGAGATATCCTTTCCTGTTTTCCAGTACCTGTAGAATGCATTGATTTAGTGTCAGGTTTTCTTGTAATTATGACAGTACCAAGCTTAGGAATTCACACTTCAGGGAAAGGAGGTACAGGTGTCATGTATAACCTCGACAGCATCTTAAGTAATCTCACTCTGTCAAAGTTGCAATTGTTTCTTAAAGATCTACTTATTCAATTATTACATGAATATAAAAGCTATAATGCTTAGTGGCAACAGGGAAAAAATCAAGTTTGGAAGTGACTTCTGGGACCTTCCCCCCCTCCCCCGAATTTAATTGGTCAACTTCTTTCGAAGTCACATCTCGCACATTGATGAATAATTTACACACATTTACTCAGGATATTTAGCGCGTATTATGCTAATATGTGATAAATGAATTGTGCCGTAAATTATTCGTTGGTGCACGAGATTAATCTTTGAAAGATGTTGGATTCAATCAGTCGCTGAACACGGCAGGGAAGGGTGGTGGGAGGCGAATATACCATAGCTCGGTCGAAATTAGAAGCTCACTGCATTACCGACGCCATGTTGGTTAGTTCACTTAGCTGGCATCGAAAGGTATAAAGTTGCATTCAGATCACAGTTATACGGAGGTAAACGAATAATTGTGTGTCCCCTTTCGAGAACCATAACATCCACAACATAGGTAAGTCTTGCTCCTAGGTTTGTTGGCCTCTATTAAATACCGGTGTAGCTTTGTTAATGGAGGGAAATAGAAAGCTATGTAGAAATATACAAATGGCTCAGAGCAAGAGAAAAATAAAAGATAAAAGGAAGATAGGAAAAAGAGGAAGCAAAAAAGGAAAGGATTGAAGGGAAAAGGAGAAAGAAAGGAAACATCACTATTAGTTATTGCCATACACAAATCACACAGCCTTGCCTGCTTTTTCCTGGTATTTTTGGCGATTCATTAGGATGAGATGCACAAAACGATCTAATGCGCCTTACAGTGCTGACGCTTTTTCCTGTGTAAGCATCAGTTCGTTCTGTTGATTTGCTGAGTGGGAACATTAGCTGGTTGTCCTTTTCTTTATCGCAACTTTCGCTATTATTTTGCGGCCATCACTATGTACGACTGTACATGCATGTTTCCGAGTCGAAGTTCGTTGCTCGGAAAGTACATATGATGATGCGTTTGGTGTGCCCTCAGCCATAATTACAAACTGGTTAAGTTGTAGTAATTAACCTCAAACTTGCACAAAACGAATGCACACAGAAAACAAAGAGCGCGCGTAAAAGCTTAGCATATTAGTCACTAGATGTCAGAGTACTCTAGTTGCCTTGGTCAGAGTGTATTGCTGTAGTGCCTACGACAGAGTGAGTTTATAAAAGCTTGGTAATCATGCAGCTAATATTAGTAAACGTTAGGCTAATAAGTGCCAAAGTACCGTTAAAAGGAACAACACTCCTTTCATGCATACAAAAGAAGACAGTCATGGAAGTGCGATGAAGAGGGATAATAGTTACGTTGAAATATGCCGGTACCAGAAGCCAAAAATGCCTGATGCCGAGGTAACACGTGGAAGTGGTGAGGGAGAGAGAATCGCTTTGCCATTTAATCATAGAAATGCTAACAAACGACCTTAAAGAAGCAAGAGCAGAAATTAAACATTTACGGGACTAGAACTTGACATTAAAAGTAGCACAAGAGGTGGAAGTCGGAGAAAAAAAAAAAAAGATTCATGGGAATAGCCTCGTCGACCGACGCGACTGAACAGGCAACAAAAGATAGCAACAGCAAGTAATACAATAATAATACAAAATAGATTTGCACGCCACAGCAATGTGGAGGATACCAAGGCACAAAACCAACATCTATAGTGCAAGCAGACGTGTACAACACGAAGACCCAGACCGAAAAGGAACATCAAGATCTTCGCAGATAGCCATTGCAGGGGATTGAGCCGGTTACTATCAACCAAAATGCAAGAGTCTGCAGTAGAAAGTGTAGTGAAACCCGGTGCACGAATAGAAGAAATAACCAGAAATATAGAAAACTCATGTGGAAACCTAACCTTAAAAGATTAGGTGACCATACTCGAGGGAACTAACGATATAGTGAAAAACAACGGGAGCACTGTATGTAAAACTCTCTAGGTACCTACTGAAACTGCAGCATACAAATGTAGTGATTGTGAACATACCAAAAAGACGCGATCTTGACGAGGGCTCTTGTATAAATATTGCTGGTGAAAAGTGTAACGAAAAAATAATGAACATTTGTAGTAAATTTAGGAATACAAGCTTGATTAGTGCAAACTATTGATAGGGAATATTATACAGGCCATGGGCTGCACCTAAACTGGAAAGGAAAGGAATTACTGGTAAGTCAATTAGTAAACTCAATTAAGAGTAATAGCACAATGATCCTGCCTGTTATCCCTCTAGGGTACACGTCTATGTGGAAACAGTTCAGGGAAACGTGGTACAGGGACTGAGTCATTAGGGGCTTAGTCTGCTGTACACTCCAAGGGTAACATATTCAGAAACAGAAAATTTAACATTATACACCAAAATGTACAATATCTTGTAAATAAAACTGAGGAAATTACCGTATTTTTGCATGAAAATAAACCATATGTTCTAGCCATCTCTGAACATGGATTAAAGGAAAACGAACTAAAACTCTGCCAGTTAGAACGTTACAAATATGTAGCGTATTATAGTAGGCATAATTATAAAGGTGGCAGTACTGCAATTTTTGTCTCAAATAAAATATTATATGCAAAACCCAAAAAATGGATACAAAATAGCAGTATAGATAAACTTTCATTCAAGGTATTTCTTTCTGCAGCACTTACTTTTTGGATATACATATGTACTGTATCTAGTTAAGTGGTCCATTCTGTATGGTGTATTTCAATGTGGTGGGCAAAACAGCAGGTAAATATGTTTTAAATTTGCCTACGTATTGTTGAACACGCGATATGACACTTCATTTGACCTTCGGTATGTTTTCAGAATTAACAGTTTACACAAAAGATAGTAAGAGGGAATGCGATCTGTATGTGTCAGTCACAAAATGATTGAAAAGCAATTAGTGTAAACAGCAGGGTGTCCGCAAGTTTGTTATTCTGGCTTAATCCTTTGCATTTATCTAATCCATCGCGATATGGTAAACATTCTCCGGTACCTATGAAGCAATAGAAGCACTTCCTAAATATTTTGCATATATTTATAATAGAATAAATGGTAAATTATCCAGGATAAATAATAACTAAAGTGAATTCTTATCCATGTATTTCTGAAAAAACATGAAAATGTGTATTTTTATGTGAAATAAGATTTCATAATTAAGTCAGTAACCTTTATTCAGTATTCACCGTTTTTGTACGCATTTATGTGTTTGCAGAAAAAATATTTCTTTACCTAAGAATCTGCACTGCACTGATTATGTGTACTTTGCAGTTATATATAGTTGGAGGTATTTTTCTATATACTATGTGTTTCATCACAGAAATACGTCCCCTTTGTCAGAATTATATAACTGAAGGAATAATTAATGCATTTAAATATAACAAGTCAGAATAGTACTTCAGAAATATGTTTAATGGACACTTCTAATTATGGAAGACATTTGAGGACTTGCATAAAACTGGTATAAAAATAATTCGAGAGGAGTGTGTGGACAGTCATATCAACGAAGATGTTAGGTTTTTGGTTGTTAAAGGCGAGGAAAAAGGCGATAAACATCCCTAACTTCCATTTATCTCTCACTTTTAGATGCAACTGTTACTGCCTTTTCAAAACATCAATTTGCAAATCTTTACTTAAGGGTTTTACCAAAAAAAAAAATGTAAATTTTAATTTAAAAATTATGTAAAGGATTACGTGTTCTTAGCCTATATTTTCCTCTATCTCTCTCCTTCTGTTTTTATGAGTTTAACTGCTTTGAACTGGAAGAGCTGCACGGAGAGTGAAATTGCTAAGCTGTGCTAAATAATCCATGTCGCCGTCTTCTGTTTGTATTTATTTGTTCAATGTATGTCCTCCAACATTAAGTCATGTCGGACGATGAATGTAATGATCAAATGAGTCCAGGGTCCATAGAGCTTAGACTTATCAGATATACATCCTTCAGGATAAGAAAAAACCCCAGGAAAAAAAACCTTATCACCCTGACAGAGATTCGAACACGGAAGCTCTTAAACGTTAGACCGACATGCTGCCACTACACTACATAGGTGGGCATCATATCTATACATCCCACAGTCTCTTGTGAGGACAAGAGAAAATTCTCCTTTCCCAGCGAACTTCCACGGACCACATTAATTGTACATACCACATATATATGCTAATCTGGGACAATTTAGAAATAACCAGGAAGATATTTTCGAATGATGCTTTCGTTGAATGCCGTTCACAAAGAAGCAATCTGTGGCTAGTGCTCAGTTAGCAAAGTGTAAAAGTTTTCGTACTTGGACTTCCAATGATGTATACTTTAGTTACGCAATATTTAGCTTTATAGTTTTACACTGCTCAACAATTAATTTCCGCCAGGAAATTTGATTGGTATAACATGTGAAGTTGTTTGCGCTGATTTCAGAACTGCTTTCATTTCTTTCATATGATGCATAATTCTCTCTTTATACCTAATACACACTTAACCCCGCTTGAAGATTGTAGCACTCCACAAGAGAAAGCAGAAGCGATCTGACATTATATCCCTTACGTATCCTGGGAAAGCAATGATTTACTGAGTAATGTAAGCACAACATTTATGTTTCTTATATGTTAGATATTGAAGTACTTCTTTTGCAATCGGCCCCAGACAATGGTGTGTAACAGTTCATTGGTATATTAGTAATGTGCATGAAAGATTGAGTGCAGTATGTTTGTCATGCTTGTTGTCAGGAAGCTTTGAATAAAAATACATGTAAGTGTACATTAAAAATAAGTACGAATTTAGTATTTGCTCTTCTCTGTGTATCCATTGTATACTAATGAGTGTCGCAGAAACCATTGCTTGATAACTGATAATTCAAATAACCATTACATCCTAATGGCCTTTGTATATATGCATTAAATTATAAAACAGCACCAATGGAATGCAAAATGAATATAATATTAGATGAAAATAAATTTGCCTTAAAGTAACCTGCAATAGTCATTTATATGGAATACTTTTGTAGTTGTAAAGTAAAAGTTACCAGGAAAGACAGGTAGACACCGGAAAGGATCATAACAGCACAAAGTCTCTTAAACCCTTGGAGCACTTGTGAAAGACATTTTCCTTATCTAGATACAAATCTTACGTTTGCAAGCTTCAGCTAATGAAGGTGAATGCACGGCCTTAATATACGAAGAAACCATTGAGAACGGTATGTGTGAGTGACAAAACTGTAATAGTAGCTGTTTGTTAAAGACATGACGCATAGAAATGGAACATGCAGTGTTTCATTCCTCATTTTGTCTTAGCACTGTGTAAGATACACAACGACATGGACACTCAAGATTTCTTCGAAAATGTGCCCACCAGCTGCTTCAGTTTAGGTGCCCACTTCGGCACTGAAGAGCAGAAGAGGGTTGCAAATGCAAGAGGGTTAGACATCCTGAAATTATTTGGCATAATACCAGATAGGGAAGTAGAGACAAATGCTCTCCAACGGGGTGAAAACCAACGATGCCCACAATGTCAGTTGGCGATGACAACCGTGACTTCGGCCAATCATGGTCTTGGGTGGAGGTTCAGATGCAGGAACAACCATTGGCTGGAGGCCACAAACAACACCTTCCTACAGAGGGTATACCTAAACGGTGGGTTTGGTGCCCACACTGTGGTGAGGTTTGCCTATCTGTGGATGGTAGGCCGCACCTCAAAAGAAATTCAGGACGAATTGGGACTGGCTCACGTCACAGCTATAGCCCGGAGCAGCTACTTTCGCGATGTGGCCATCTAGATCGCGTGGTACGACTTTCGCCAAATTGGCGACTTTGGGAACATCGTGAAAGTAGATGAACACACCTCTTCAAGCGGAAATACCATGTTGGTCACCGGTTGATGTGGAGGAACCACTAGCTGGTTGGTGGCATAAGCCGGTCAACTAAACTCCGCTTTGACCTGCTGGTGCCAAACCATTCCACAGAAGCCCTGCTGTCCATCTTACAACAGTACATTGATCCCAACAGCTTCCTGATCAGATTCCTGGAGGGCAAATGGACAGTGCAAAACAGTTTTTCGGGGTCACAGCGTTGTCAACCACAGACTACATTTCGTTCACCCCTTAGGGATATATGTGTATCCATGGGAGACTTTAATCCCCAGTACTTGGTTGCACAGTGGTGTGGACCACCAACAGTGTCCGTTGTCTATCCTCTGAGGTATCATACCCAAAACAAAGAGAGATCATGGAGATCCCTTAAGACCACTCTGCGTTCATGCACCAGCCTGCAGTATGCACCAAGCCGGGGAGTCATGTACTGCCAGAACATCCTCAACATGCTGGATAATAAAACAGAGCCATTCGTAACACTCTAGCGAGATATTGCTAGAGCTTATCCAGGTGTTGGTAAGGAAACAATGTCTAGAAACATCCAAGAGTGCAACTGTTACGTTTGCTACCCAGATTAAAGGCAACAGCTTCGCAAACTAAAATAAAACCATCAAAACAACACACGCCCCCTGTAAAGCATCAGCTATGCTCACTCGTAATCAACCCCAGACAAAACCCACCTCAGTATCAAAATCCCATACAGCATCCATGTTAAACATTTTCCAACTCCTACCAACTCCAACTAAAACCCATATCAATATCATACACCCCCCATAAAAACCAAGTTAAACATTTTCCAACTCCCAGCAACCCCAAATAAAGCCCATATCTATCACACCCCCTATAAAAACCAAGTTAAACAGTTTCCAACTCCTACCAACACCAAATACCACCCATATTAATATCATACACCCCCTATAAAAACCAACTTAAACATTTTCCAACTCCTACCAACCCCAAATAAAACCCATACCAATATCACACACCTCCTATAAAACCCATGTTACACATTTTCTAACTTCTACCAACCCCAACTAAAACGCATATCAATATCACACACCTCCTATAAAACCCATTTTACACATTTTCCAACTCCTACCAACCCTAAAATTTGTTTCAGCGAAACCTGGATTCTAGTTAGCTGAAAATTAACATCCATAACATGTGCATAGCGTAACTACTGAATTTATGGTTAGCAGTCTCATGGTTTCTGTTTTACGTGTACTAAGATTAAGCACACTTATAAATCGTATTACACTTTAATTTACTGTTACACCATGCATTAACTATAGCTGTACAAATACACACATATTAAAACGTGGGGCAAAAAGAATAGATCATCCTCACATAAGTAAATCCTCCAATAAGCTAAATTATATTCCTGAAATACTTTCCTTTCGTGATGAAAAAAATAGTGTTTGTGTGCGGACATGAACATTTTCTTGCCATCGGAGCCGCGGCTGCTGGCTAGCATACGGTATGGGTCAGGCATATCCATCCATGTTCACTTAAGGTGCATTTTATTCTAGCGAAAATCTGTTTTCGTATAAAACAGCAATATAAACATTTGCAACTAATGTGAACTTAGGTCTTTTTCTGAGTGTTAATTACATACTGTAATTCTCATTTTGTGCATTCAACTTCCCTTATGAAAAAAAAAAAAAAGAGTAACATTAGTTTTGTTCCAAAAGAAATGTGTGATGTCGTTATCCCCAAAGCACATTGAGAGACGATAACCAAAGGGATGGATTCTGCAGAAATTTTTTTCATAAGACAGCAAAATAACATGATGTTCTATATTCGACCTTTGAAATCATAGGGTCAAATGTACATAATTTGCTGAATAACTAAATGTTTATAACCCTCACATTAGACATTATTTGCATGTGCATCATTGTAAACCGAAAAGTAATACATGTCTTAATCCTCATTTCTAACATATAGGGATGCTTTTTTCAGTTAATGTTTGTATATTTTCGTAAGAAAGCCAAAATTTCTTACAGGCATACTTCTATCACGCATTTGAAGTTACACTGTTTCCCTAGAAGTATTTCTGTTCCCAGATGTACCTATTTTTGGCAATGTCCACAATGAGGAACATTATTGTTGTTGTTTTCAAATGCTAGGCTTTGGCAATGAAGCCATTAGCTCTCTTGCTCTCCAATATTTCTGTGTAGTGGGTCTGGCAGGTAGGGCTTCACAGGTTAAAAGATGTTATTCAGTCATTTCCTCTTCTTTGTTGCACAGGGGACAATTTGGACTTGTATAAATTACTATTCTGTGTAAGTGTTTGACCAAATAATCATGTTCCGTAAGTAATCTAAAATTTGCTACTGCAGCTTTACGTGGGATTTCTGGAATAATTTCTGGATTTTTAATTAACATATTCCATTTTTTATCTTTGGCTTTGTTAGATATTGAATGGTATTGTTTGTTTTTATATTTGCTTTTAATTAATCTTTTTATGGATTAGATTAGATTAGATTGATTTGCGTTCAGTAGGTTCACTTGTAGCCAGAAAAGGCTGTGAACATTGAACATGTCTAGAGGTATAAAGTTTAATAGCGTATATATGTACAAAAGTTAACATAAGACACATGTTATAGTACACAGGCAATATGAACAACAATATGGAAAACAAAGTAGGGATAATCATATATGATACAAAATGAAACCCTTTTTAAACCAGCTTTCACTTGGCTTATGCCAGTACATCTCAACCTTTTTGCAATGGATACCATTCTTGGTATCCATTGTGGATGTAAAGGGTAAGTTTTTACTTTTGTTCTGAATTAAATTTGCACCTTTTTTTGCAAGAAAATCAGCTGATTCATTTCCAGCAATTCCACAATGTGCAGGTATCCATTGTAATATAATTCTTTTCTGTAGTTTTTGAAGTTGTTGGATCATTTTGTGACATTCATTAATTTGTATTGACCTCATTTTATATGAACATGTTGCACATAATGCTGCTTTAGAATCAAAAAGTATGACAGCATTTTTTAATTTATCTATTCTGTATAGAATGAGGAACATTATTTCTAGCGTCATTGAGATACAACATTACCAGGAGTACACCGCCACTGCACAGCATTCCCTCCCTCTGCCCATTCCCTATACCCACCCTACCACTACAATCACAGTTGCCATATGTGTAATGACCCAAATGCCCTACTCCTACCAAATATCAGGTATAGAAATAACCTTAAATAAAGAAAAAGTGGTAATTATTTCATGCTATCGATCACTAAATGCTAACATTAACGAGTTTTTTGATATAATAATTAAAACATTAGATAAACTGGCTGGCCAGAACATAATACTACTTGGCGACATCATATTTAAAGACAAAAATAGTGGTAATTACAAAAAGCTGTTAGACTATATATAAATTAAAGCTCACAGTAGATGAGCCAACTCGGGTAACAGATACGACAGGTACTATGATAGATCAGATTATCACAAACCTCCCCGACACCATGTATCACACAAATATAATAAAAAAGCCACCTGTCTGATCACTATGCTCAGTGTATAGAAATTGATTGCTATACACCAAACACCAGAAATACTATGTAAAAACAAGGAATATAAATAAAGCAAGTGTAACAGGTCTATGCTCCCTACTGGGTTATCCAAGCCAAAGAAATACTAAATCAATGTTACGACAAATATAAAATCAAGAAAGATGAAAAAAGTAAGGTAGCATACCTTAAACACAAGGAGTATAAAAATATACTAAAGAAAACAAAATCAAATCATGTTAAAAGCATGCTTAGTACTAGTAACAATATAGTCAAAAAATCCTGGAGCATTATTAACAATGAATGTGGGAAAAACAAAGGCAAATATACCAACATTCATCTAAATAAAGGCCAACTAAGAATTGAGGATCCAGCGGATTTAAGTAATTCATTTAATCTCTAATTTTTGGAAAGTGTGAATGAGCTGATATTAAATAAAGTCAGGGATATATTATATCAATACAAAACAAAACCACTTAGCAATTCTATGTATCTCAGAGAAATAACAAAAGAACTACTTGAATCCATAAAAAAAATGAAAAACAAAAATTCTTCTGGGCCTGATGGTATCTCTAATGCTTTACTGAAGCAATGCACTCCTTACATGATAAAACCATTATTAAACATAGTTATTAAAATCAGCCAGTAATGCAGCCGAACTCGATGTTTGGGAAAAGTTGCTGATTATAAAAAACAAACAGTATACTTTAAATTTCGAATTGCCGCCTGAAAAGTCTTTGGAAGTTCATCTCACAGACAACCAGCTCACTTCAAGAAACCACAGATCCAACCAGTCGGATAACTGCTGACGATGGGGACTAACTCTTAGGTTTAAAGGCCATTCTTTGCATTACAGGAATTGAGTATTTCTATTGCTACTACCCAAGCCCCTTTATTATCCCAGTTCTTATCCCATGTTATTTTCCTCCAGTTTTCTATTTCCTTATATTCCACTACATAGTGCTCTATGCTTACTTTGAAGGCTTACAAATTAATAATAGTAGTAGTGTTCATTAACACTAGTTTTATATGTAATGTTGGCAAAAATATTTTATTTGCATCAACAAGCGGCAGGCTGCTCACATTTTTTTGCCCTACTGCTGAAGTTTCTCTTGATGACCACTCCCTAATCTGATACTGATTATGCTTATTATCTAACTCTTAGTATTATTCGGAGAACGTTTTGTCCCCATCGGGTGGGTTTAGCTTGGTTAAGGACAGGAGCCATATTGAGAGGTGGTTCACCAAAGGAGTGTATTTTATGTGGAAATAAAATAAGTCTCTGTAATTTTCTGCTCTATGGTTTCCTAGAAAATTCACGCATATTGACTTAAAAGGCAAGCCAGCCATTTTTCTCAACTGGAGTGAAAGTCCTCAAATACAGCAGCATCCAGCAGATTGTGTAGTTGAGGATCTGAAAAAATGCCGTCTTTTAGTTTAGGTTAACTCAATCTTTGAAATTTTGCCCTTAAATATTGGAAAGCCCTGCCTGATTTGTCTATTGCCTACACAAAGTTCATTAGACCTGGCAGCATGGGTGAACCATATGCACTCTCACACACTCATTTCCTAATAAACAGATCCACTAACAGAGAAGATAAACAGTTCAAACCCCTCACCCCTTCATTCGTCTCTTGCCTTCTTGTGGTGGGTAGAAAGTATGTTGTTTTCAAATGCTATGCTTTGGCAATGAGGCCAATTAGCTCATGCCAGGTCTAATGTTTGTTGCAGTAACTGTAGTGATAGGTATTATGAATGGGTGAGTTCTGTGACAACACTTGCATATTTTAAATGAATCTAGCATCCTAGTCATACTGGGAAGGCAAGCATAAACACTGTGGAGACAGCAAAAGTGATTACATTACACATTCCTCTAGCTTGCCTTCTTGTGCTGGGTAGACAGTACTTATGTTGAAAAGGATAAGGGAAGCGGGGAAGTGTCCAAACAAAATCAAATGGAAATGAACAAGAAAGTATGAATTTAATTTATTTATACAACTTGCTGTTTACAATATTATCTGCTATACATACAGATCCTTATTCTACAGTCTGTGAGGTTTAATTAGTCGTGTGCCTTTTAGAAAGAGAAAGGAATACTGACAGTCTCACTCTATGACGTAGCAGGCAAACCAGACACCCCAGCCAAGCATGCATCAGTGGCGGAGCGTCCCTTCTCCACTCCATCCAATTGTTGCTCATCCCCCAATTCACAGTCAGAAATTTCAAAAGAATCTTCGTTTTCTTCTTCTGATTCCAAGTCTTTAAATTTATAAACTAATCTGTCTGTAATTTCATCTATCAGACCGTCTTTTCCCCGGTAAAACTGTTAAGTGTTTTGTACATGCTCACGCGCTTTTCCAGTTTTCTGGGGTCACTTTTCTAATCGCATTATGAAACAAGGCTCTTACATCGACACTTTTAAATGAAATGTTATGTTTGGCACCATGATTTTTCACTTGTGCCCAAATAAGTTCAATAGCATTAAAGTCGCAGTGATAAGGTGGCAATCTTACTACTGTATGACCTTTGTACATCTGCGAGACTATTTCATACACTTTGAAATTATCTTTTTCACTTTAATTCGTGTAGCACTGGATTTGTTGCTTGTGGATCAAACTCAATACTCCTATAACGGAGCCATTCCTGCATATGGGATTTGAGTGAAGATGAAGTGGGTGCTTTATTAATTTCTATGGAATGATAAGGGGCATTGTCCATAATGATGACATCACTAGACGCGATGTTAGGTAGTAATGTATTAACAAACCAATCCTTGAAATTATTATTATCGATTTTTTCATGTTAGTCTTTGGTTGAATTTGACTTAAAGGTTAGCAAAGCATTAGGAATAAATCCTGGTGAATATCCAGTATGTTCATATATAATTGGCTGCCCTTTGCCAATTGGTGTTTTAAGAGGAAATCAGTTACATTTTCATCAGCAATACACTTTCACACCGTATTTCTCGTATGGTTTATATTTACCCAGTTTCGTCAAAGTACACTATAGGCCTACCTTAAGGGCCACACGCTTCCTTTAAGTAAGTCTTTAGCTCTTAAAGCCTCATATATGTCCAGCAAACTAGGTAGAAAGTCTGTATGATACAGTGAATAGATTATTCGCTTAATAGCAGCAGCTGTGAATGAATCAATTTCTGTTTTTTGCAGTCTTCTATTAGGGCGCTTCTTGCCTGGTGTTTGCAGTCTACCGCCGCTAGCTTCTGCATTTTTGTCTTTTAAAATTCGTTGGACAGAACTAGAAGAAATACCTGTAGCAGCAGCAGTTTTCTCAATGATGCTTGTCACTGAAATAGTAGGCTTTCCACATTTCAAAGTTTCACATTCACCACTGAAGAAACCGTGAACTTTGACTACAGTTTCCCTAGAATCTAATTTTAGAACTTTTCCTCGAGATTCAACTTGAATCAACACAAACACAACTAAAACTGCAAGAAAATAATTCAACATTATATCCATATGTTGCAACAATGAAAACATTTTGTGTGTCATTTAAATACACAAAACAATAAATGCACAGTTCTATCGCTCATACGCCACTGACAACATTTAATCAACACACAACGGAGTGGGGGTTGCGAGTGTCTACTTTCCACGAATCACGACAAAGCAGTGGTTGCTGACCCACCCACGTGTGCTAGACAAGGACAGCATTCTGTGTTAGACAAGGATAGTAGAGAATATGCCAACTTAAATCTCACAGACTGTAGTTATATAAATTTTGATGCCATTTCCCTTATTAACCTTGCTAGCTCAGCCTGCTTGCCCCCAGGCCTTTTAGCTTTGCTGAGTAGCACAGTCACCTTTTTCTCCTTTATTCTAATTTGCTGTTTCCCCTTATCCCAGCATATATTCTTTTCCACTCTTTACTTTTCTCATCCGTTTCGCTTTAGCTTTCCAAAACAGGTTCCCTATATTTCTGTTTCTACTTTCATTTTTCCCCGTAACCATTTTCTAATCCAAACCATTCCTTCCCTCTCCTGTTTGTTACATTGATCTCTTCCCCATTCTCTCTTTATTAATGTATAACATTGCAGTGATTTTTTGTTTTCTAACCCCCTCCATATTTCTTGTCTTTCTATATGCTCCACTCTATTTCTGACTATTTTCCAAAAATCTTCTACATTCCAATTTTCTAGTCTCCATAAATCGCCCATCCCTAATTCTTCCACAATTTTTCTGCCTCTGCTTTTCCTACTTCCGATTTTCTTTTGTTGATTCATTCATACATACCTTTAGGATTTCATCATTTTTCAATTTTGTTCCTCTTTTAAAGACCGTCACTTTTGATTGTTTTGTATTTACTTTAATTCTTCACTCATCACAAAACTTTTGGATTTCATTTATTGTTCTTTGTAATCCTACTGATGTTATTGGCCCTACTATCAGATCATCTGCATATAACAAACTTGGTATGTCTATTTCCTATTATCAGACAGTGTTGATTTCTTCCTTTCAATCTGTCCATTATATCATCTATAAATAAATTTAAAACAATGGGACTTAATTTACAGCCGTGCCTTAAACCTATCTTCTGTTCTGTCATCTAGGATGAGAAAGTAAGGAAGTTAAGAGGTAGGGAAATGGAGGAGAATACTACGTTAAGGTCACATAAGGCTAGAATAGAGGTAAATCGGCAGGTAGCCAATACCACTGTTAGCCTGTAAATATAAGTAGATGACAAGTTTGTACTTGAATGGTACTGGAAAATTGTGGCTGGAATTGTAAGAAAGTATTGTATGTTTAAGTACAAATAAACTATTGCATTTCTCTATGTGCATGTCCTACATCCGTTCTAGTTGTGACACGTGTATCAGCCTTGCCCACAGAACACTGTCTTTCTTCTGTTTCAGTCTATTTCACATGTAAATTACTTAGTGTTTTTACAATTCCTGGATCACAGAATACAATACAACAAAGAGTGTTTATGTATATGTATAGATATATTGGATGTTGGTTCAGATATTTTCATCAAGACTCTGCCATTGCACATACAGCTGATTATTTATTACACTTTATTGTGGAAATTTTGAGGATAGAATCATTAGTAAGGATTTATGGCCTGTTGAGTCGCCTGATCCTATGGCATATGGTTTTTATTTGTTGAGCAACTATTTTTATCTATGGGGCATGTTGAAAAAATAAAGTATACAAAACTAAACCCTAAACATTAGACGAATTGAAACAAAATATCAGGACAGAAATTAGCACTATCTCAGAAGCTGAATTAAATGCATTTGATAGGAAATTTCCTCAGAAGAATGCCTTAAATATATTGATGCAGATGAACAGCATTTTCAACATCACCTAAGATAAAATATGTTTTATGTTTATTCTGATAATGGTTAATGTGATTTGAGGTTTGATTTGACTTCCATACTTGTGTGACTGGTAGACAGGACCATGCACCTCCCAGTCAAGTTTTGTAACATACATACTCTATTTTATACCTTTTGAGAGATACAAGAGCACTAAAGGATATAAAGAAATGCTAATATAAGGGATTCTAATATTTATTTGTTTATAGGAATATCCAAAATGAATTATTAATTTTTAGAGGAGTCGTATTTATTACACATCTGCTTCACTTTCATACCTATTTTGAGGACATGTTTCGCAAATCATCGTTTGCATCTTCGGCTCTTATGCGACTAAAGCTTGATCGACTGGTGTGGGTAATTCTGGGGTTGCTGCTGCCATCTGTTGATTTAGTGATGAACTTAAATGTGGGATTCTCTTCTGGCGGGATTTCAAAGTTCATTAGTTGGTTTTTATGTTTTTCTATGTATATTCTCTCCCATATGACGAGTTCACTATGTTTTTGTACGTATTTTAGTAATTCTGTGCTATCTTCAATTTCATGATTTTCAGACCAGAAATGAGCTGCTATTGCGGACTTATCAATATTTTTGTATCTTAAGTGCCTGAAGTGTTCTTTCTTTCTAGTGCCTATGTTTCTTTTTGTCCTCCCTATGTAAATTTTTTCAGTCTTTACACTTAATCTTGTAAATGCCTGACTTTTCCTCTGGTTTTATCTTATCGGTATTATTACTGTGAAGTAGGTTTTTAATATATCGAGATTCAACTGTATTGGAACACCACAGTGAAGCGAAAAATTATAAATTTTAGATGAGTCGCATTTTTTAACACATCTGCTTCACTTTCGTACCTATTTTGAGGACATGTTTCGCAAATCTTCGCTTGCATCTACGGCTCTTGTGCGACTGACGCTAGATCCAGCGGTGTGGGTAATTCTGGGGTTGTTGCTGCCATCTGTTGATTTAGTGATGAACTGAAAAGTGGGATTCTCTTCTAGCGGGATTTCAAAGTTCATTAGTTGGTTTTTATGTTTTTCTATGTATATCCTCTCCCATATGACGAGTTCACTATGTTTTTGTACGTATTTTAGTAATTCTGTGCTATCTTCAATTTCATGATTTTCAGACCAGAAATGAGCTGCTATTGCGGACTTATCAATATTTTTGTATCTTAAGTGCCTGAAGTGTTCTTTCTTTCTAGTGCCTATGTTCCTTTTTGTCCTTCCTATGTAAATTTTTTCACAGTCTTTACACTTAATTTTGTAAATGCCTGACTTTTCCTCTGGTTTTATCTTATCAGTATTATTACTGTGAAGTAGGTTTTTAATGTTGTAATTGTTTTGAAAAATAACTAATATAGACCTCTCTTTGTATAACCTACATCTAAAAATTGTAAAATTACTAGGAAACACAGCATGGGACCACTTAGAAGCCAAATCATTTGAACATATCAATTATAAAGTCAAAGAGAAAGTTTATCGTCAAAATAAGAAACTAAAACGTAATCATAATCATTGGCAACCAAAACATAACAAAATTTCAGCAAAGAACACATCCCTAGATAGTGTAATTAATCTCTCAAAGCAAAATTTTAACTACGAAGAAAAAGATGTACTTAACCAAGGCCTAAAAACATGTATAACATACTCCAGCAACCCGGATGAATTCTTTGCAGACATAGAATTAGCAGTAGAAGGCTTGGAAACCATGGACAAAAATATAATTAGAAAAAAATCAGCTCCTATATTGGAAAACTTAATAAATAAAAAGCCAATAAAACATTTGAAACAAATTCAGATAATTAAATCTTTAAGGAAAAAGGATGTAATCTTCTCAAGGGCTGATAAAGGGAACAAAATAGTAATCTTAGATACAGCTACATACAAAGAAAAAATGTTAGAGTTACTACAACAAAAAGAATTCCAGGAAATAGATTCTAATCCACTCAACCGATGCATAAAAGATGTACAAAAAACCATCATTAATAGTAAAATTTTAACAACTACAGAACAAAAAACTATCAAACCAGACAACCCTACCCTTGCAAGAATATATGGTTTGCCTAAAATACACAAACCCAACATACCCATGAGACCCATTGTAAATAATATAAACACTCCTACTTACCTTCTGGCAAAATGGCTAACCAAAAAATTTCAGTCCTTTCCACAATTCCATACTCTGAGTATAAAAAACTCTTTAGACCTGGTAGAAAAAATTCAAAATCTTAAACTAAAACCTCATGACACTTTAGTATCCTTTGATGTCCGCTCCCTCTTCCCTAGCATTCCATTAGACAAACTTTTGATTCAACTGAAAAAATGGCTAAATTCTATAAACCTGGATGCCAATGCAATAGAAGAATATGTGGCAATGACTGAATTATGTATACATCAAAATTATTTTGTCTTCGATGGAAAATATTACAAACAAATTTCAGGACTAGCTATGGGAAGCCCGCTATCACCATTTTTGGCCAATCTATACATGAGCTTTTTCGAAACACATATTACTAAAGCCTTCCCTCATATGTTTAAAACATGGTACAGATACGTAGACGACATCTTTGCAATAGTGCCCTACAAACTAATAGATGATGCTTTGAAACTACTCAACCTGCAAGAACCCAGCATACAATTCACAGTAGAAACTGAAGAGGACTCTACTCTACCTTTTTTAGACCTTAAAATCAAAAAAGGCAATGAAAAACTAGAATTTGGCATTCATAGAAAAGCAACACACACAGATAATTACATCAAAGCAAATAGTTTCAACCCAATTCCACACAAACATGCAACCATCAACAGTCTGACACACAGATTAGTAAATCTACCTCTCAGCCAGCAAGAATATCAAAACGAGTACCATCAAATCTTAAAAACTGCAATTAAAAATGGATATGGAAAAAACCTTGTAGATAAAAAACTAAAATTATTCAAACTTCAAAAGAAATTAAAACAGATCACAGCTCTCACACCAATAAAACAAGAAACTAGATTTGCTAAATTTACTTACCACCCCTGGGCCACAAAAAAGTTCCAAAAAATATTCAAGAAATACAATATAACATTGGCACCAAAAAACAATTACAACATTAAAAACCTACTTCACAGTAATAATACTGATAAGATAAAACCAGAGGAAAAGTCAGGCATTTACAAAATTAAGTGTAAAGACTGTGAAAAAAATTTACATAGGAAGGACAAAAAGGAACATAGGCACTAGAAAGAAAGAACACTTCAGGCACTTAAGATACAAAAATATTGATAAGTCCGTAATAGCAGCTCATTTCTGGTCTGAAAATCATGAAATTGAAGATAGCACAGAATTACTAAAATACGTACAAAAACATAGTGAACTCGTCATATGGGAGAGGATATACATAGAAAAACATAAAAACCAACTAATGAACTTTGAAATCCCGCTAGAAGAGAATCCCACTTTTCAGTTCATCACTAAATCAACAGATGGCAGCAACAACCCCAGAATTACCCACACCGCTGGATCTAGCGTCAGTCGCACAAGAGCCGTAGATGCAAGCGAAGATTTGCGAAACATGTCCTCAAAATAGGTACGAAAGTGAAGCAGATGTGTTAAAAAATGCGACTCATCTAAAATTTAATAGGTTTTTAATGTTGTAATTGTTTTTTTTGTGCCAATGTTATATTGTATTTCTTGAATATTTTTTGGAACTTTTTTGTGGCCTAGGGGTGGTAAGTAAATTTAGCAAATCTAATTTCTTGTTTTATTGGTGTGAGAGCTGTGATCTGTTTTAATCTCTTTTGAAGTTTGAATGATTTTAGTTTTTTATCTACAAGGTTTTTTTCCATATCCATTTTTAATTGCAGTTTTTAAGATTTGATGGTATTCGTTTTGATATTCTTGCTGGCTGAGGGGTAGATTTACTAATCTGTGTGTGAGACTGTTGATGGTTGCATGTTTGTGTGGAATTGGGTTGAAACTATTTGCTTTGATGTAATTATCTGTGTGTGTTGCTCTTCTATGGATACCAAATTCTAGTTTTTCAATGCTTTTTGTGATTTTAAGGTCTAAAAAAGGTAGAGTACAGTCCTCTTCAGTTTCCACTGTGAATTGTATGCTGGGTTCTTGCAGGTTGAGTAGTTTCAAAGCATCATCTATTTGTATGTAGGGCACTATTGCAAAGATGTCTACGTATCTGTACCATGTTTTAAATATATGAGGGAAGGCTTTAGTTATGTGTTTCGAAAATGCTGATGTATAGATTGGCCAAAAATGGTGATAGCGGGCTTCCCATAGCTAGTCCTGAAATTTGTTTATAATATTTTCCATCGAAGACAAAATAATTTTGATGTATACATATTTCAGTCATTGCCAAATATTCTTCTATTGCATTGGCATCTAGGTTTATAGAATTTAGCCATTTTTTCAGTTGAATCAAAAGTTTGTCTAATGGAATGCTAGGGAGGAGGGAGCAGACATCAAAGGATACTAAAGTGTCATGAGGTTTTAGTTTAAGATTTTGAATTTTTTCTACCAGGTCTAAAGAGTTTTTTATGCATAGGGGGGACAAAAAGAAACATAGGCACTAGAAAGAAAGATCACTTCAGGCACTTAAGATACAAAAATATTGATAAGTCCGCAATAGCAGCTCATTTCTGGTCTGAAAATCATGAAATTGAAGATAGCACAGAATTACTAAAATACGTACAAAAACATGGTGAACTCGTCATATGGGAGAGAATATACATAGAAAAACATAAAAACCAAGTAATGAACTTTGAAATCCCGCCAGAAGAGAATCCCACATTTAAGTTCATCACTAAATCAACAGATGGCAGCAGCAACCCCAGAATTACCCACACCACTGGATCAAGCTTTAGTCGCATAAGAGCCGAAGATGCAAACGATGATTTGCGAAACATGTCCTCAAAATAGGTACGAAAGTGAAGCAGATGTGTAATAAATACGACTCATCTAAAATTTAATAATTATTTCGCTTCACTGTGGTGTTCCAATACAGTTAAATCTCGATCCAAAATGAAGTTTCATTCAGCTGATTTAAGACAAGCTGTCTTAATTACTGTCAATATTGGCTGCACTCAATCCTTGTTTCTAAGGAATTCGGTGTCCTCTAAGCTTGTTAGGTTCTCTGTCAACTTCAGAAAAGATAAGGTATGATAGAGAATAATCCTAAAAGTGGTTGGCCCAGAAAAACAACTGTAAAATAAGATAGCATATTTCTTAGTGACTGATCCTGAAAAATTAACTTGAGCAATATGTGATGCTCTTGAGTGAAAGTATGGGATAAAATTCTACTTTACCACAGTTAAGCATTGATCAGCAGTTGTTCTCAATGCTAGCTGACCTATCAGAAACTTCCTATTTGCAAGAAGAATACAAAGACCAGATTTTGCTAAGAAGTATACAACATGGACTAATTATGATCAGTCCAAAATCCTCTGGAGTGATGAAACCAAGTTCAATCTGTTCTTATCAGATGTTTGAAGACCAAACAACAAGAGAAATTACCATGGCTACTTAGGTACTTACCATGAGCCATAGAGAAGGTAGCATCGTGGTGTGATGCTGCCACATACTTTGAATTTAAACATAACAATGATCCTAAGCATACATCTAGCCATGTATGGCAAAGGAAATTTTGAGAAGCATACAATTAACATTTTAAAGTGACCAAGTCACAGCCTATAACTTAAACCATTTGAGCTCCTTTGGAAGATGTTGCCAGAAAAACTTCACCAACAGGAAGTTTTATAAAGCACTACAATGCATGGAGAAATATTGCACAGGTGTACTTGGATAAATTTGATTCAGTGACATCAACATGTGGGCCTTGCTGTGGCCGAGCAGTGAGATAGCATAACTGTCACCATGTGAAATTTGTGATGGGAAACATAGCACAGGAGTGAGTTTTCTTCAGGATCTCCGGTTTACCCCACCATCATTCCACCAATTGCTCCTTTATCATCTTACCTTTCATCCATTTTGCCCTCATTCTGTTATCTACTTCTCTGTCTCATACCAGGCTTGGGGCTGATCATCCAACCTGGGTTCTCTCTCTGATTGAGAGTTTCTATTCCTCAACCCGATGCCTAAAGGAATAAGGAATAGAGGAAGAAGAATCCCCTAACACCACAATAGTGGTAAAACTATTGAAGTGGAAGAAGAAGAAAACAAGATGTGCTGCAGTCATTAAAGCAAAGGCTATGCAACTAAGTACTGCAATGCAGATCTGTGACAGTTGTTATATTGGCACTGGGGATTCGGAATGGTATACGGATAAACAGTGCACTTGCCCTGCATAAACATCAGAAGCACTATTACCACATAACTAGAAATCTTCTAGAAGTTTTGCCATTCCAAATGCCTGAAACCTAGAGGTTTTCTAAGCCCATAAAACTGAGCACTCTCATGAAGCAGTAAATCTCACAGTTAGCGAGTGTAATAAAAAGTGCTTTTCTGTCAAAGAGTTTCTGATTACTGTGGTGACATACAGTGAGCACTTTTACTGCAAAGGATTAGACACATCTTTTGTTTGATTTACCAGCAAATGAACTGTCTGGAGGAAGAGGCTACATTGCTGTGTATATGTTGCAACAAAAGTGAAGTAAGAGTGAACATTAGAACTAGGTTAAGTGACAGTCAGAACTGAGTGAAGTGAGTGAAAAAACTGGACAAAATCACAAATCAAAATTTATCCATTGATATTCATTTTATTTGCTTTTGATTTATGAAAATAACTGGAAAACTTACATTAATTTTTATTACAGACAAGACCTTTGTATTTAATTGCTGTATAAGGGGTAATGTATTACATTTTGCATTCTCAGTATGTTATTTATTTTACTTCATTTGGATTATCATATAGATTTTTTATCTTTATTTATTTTCCCTATAAAATATTTTTGAGTGCTACTGTACTTAGGACATATCAATATAAAATACAGTTAATAAATTTCTGAGGAGTTACTCAATTCAGGATTTTCTTTTGTTTCAGGTAACAGTCTGACTCACAAGTTGGACTCTAATTTTGACCTTGAAGTAGCAGGAGAGGTGGATGTTGTTTCTGACGTTCCCAAGAACGGAATAGAAGAACTATTGAAGGCTTCAGGGTACACTGCTGAGAGTGCTGAACCTAATCCACGATTAGAAGAAATAGAGTATGTTGAGGTTTTTTGTGTATATGTGTTGTTGTTACATTTATAATAGTGAATTTCCTCAGTTCCAATATTTTGGATGTGGAAGTAATTTAATAGTTTTCTCTTGGTTGCAAAGATGTAGCATATCCAAATTCAAAATATGTAGCTAATTCTTTGTGTTCCTTGATGAGGATTTTCTCCCAAATTTCTAACTCTCTTAACTCCTTGTGGTTTTTTATGTTTAATATTGAAGTTTATACTATGGTGAATTCTCCAAAAATAATGTGCAAAACCTAATTTATCTATATGCTTGAATTTATTAATCTATTCTTTTTAAAATGCTGTTTCATCCTGACATTGAGGTTTCTTAAATACTTGTCTTTTTTTGAATTTGTGAAGGTTTTGTTCATTATATCTTCATCAAATCTGTTGTACCCACCTATTTTAATTAATAATTTCTTCATAATTCTTATGGTCACTCTGGCTCAAGGGGGACATTCAGCAGCCTGGGCCCAAACCAGAGAAGACAGCATATTTATGTTGCTGGGGATTGAAACCATTGACTTTGAATAGCTCAGGATATGTGTACACATTCTGAAAATCCAGAGTTCAGTTCTATCACTATTATAAGTAGAGTTTGAAGCTGTATATACAGCACAAGGTGCCTGGTACATGTGCATAGCATGACATAATTGCATGTGTATGAGATGATACGACAAGACAGGAGCAAGAAATTCAAAGATTAATAAGATAAAGGCCAGAGAAAAATAGGAAAAAGGGCATGAACTGAAAGTAGGATACAAAAAAGATACAGATAAATGAAAAATGTGAAAGCTGGAAAGATTTTGAGGCAATAGTCAACTAGACCCATCCAAACGCAACAAATTCTGAAACCCAAACCAAACCCAGCCCATCAAGACCTGCAGCAATTACAGCACGCACCCAACTGCCATAAAAAATTAAACAACCTCTGTGTGACAAAACCAATAACAAAATGAAGATAGGAAGACAATATGAGAATGTTAGCAAGAGAAGAAAGATCGACAGAACTAGAGTTGGCATTGGACAGCATTGGTTCTAGGTATCAGATAAGTAAGAACGCAAGGAAATGCACTTCTGAAAACAAGAAATAGCATTTGGAATTCAGTACTCAATAAAACACCTAGACAGCCAAAAAGCAGCACTGGCTTTGAGCTGGCACACATCCTATTATGGACCAATCACACAGCTTCCACTTAGAAGAGACATCATTGTCCTGCAGTCAACACTCCCATGCTGGTCCCAAGCCAATCGTGTGATACCCTGTGGCTTGTCACGCCCACAAAACTGGCTACATATATAGACCAAGCAGCAGTCTGTATATCATCCATGCCACGTCAGCTGAGGGACCTTACGGGCTGCACCTATCCGTTCCTCCTCCCTCACACCCCTACCCGCATCCATAGAACTAATCCTTGTTTCACATAAGCTTGCCCCGTATGTCTTAACGGTCACGTGACCTTATCACATCTCATTGGCTGCTGTTGTGCGGTAAAAATTAGTTCGTTATTTAACATGGTGATATGTCTTTATATGCTGGAAGAGAATTGTCAAATTTATATTTTCGTAACTGTTCTAATGAAATATATTACGCAACAGAGTAGATTTATCTGAAATGCATGTTAATTCTTAAACAAAGTAAAGGGGAGGTTCCTATGCTCTCAAGCACATGGCACGATAGCACGTGATTTAGCGGTAGTGATGACATATTTGTTTATATGACTTTTTTATCACTGACCTTGTTTTGCACTGGATTAGTCATATATCGCCATTCGACAGTGTGCTATGCCTAGTGTGAGAGCTAAATTATTTTATTGATTGTTTATTGCGCGTGTACTTATTATATGTATAATGGCAGAGTCTACGCCAGTTTTTTGCTGAAGCATCACAAGGTAATTGTAGTGCATGTGTTTAATGCACTCCCAGAGAAGAATCCGTCTTTGTCAGTGAGAGAAGTCGAACAGCTGTGTCCTGAACTGACAGGTGTTAGATTCGTAGGAAAATCGTGACATGAGATTGAGACAACAGGAAAATTTACCTCTCAATGGGCGATATTGCTGTGTGGTGAAGATGTTATTTAAGGACAATCAGACTGTACCGAGATACAAGTCGCAAAGTATACTACCTTGACGAGACTTGGGTGAATGAAGAACACACGACAAGTATGGCGTGACACGACTTTTAAGACTGAAAGACAAGCATTTTTGCAAGGTATGTGTGCTGGTTTAAAAAAATCCCTGTGGAAAAGGCCAAAGGCCTTTCATTATAAACTTGTTCCAGTTTCATTGCTCATTCATTCAGTTTCAACTTGCTCAGTTTCATTATAAACTTCATTATTTTTGCATGCCTTCATATTCTTATTTGTATGATTTTATCTATCTTCATGGCAATTATTATGACATTTACTGCAGGTTTCAACGTGACAGGAAGGCACCGCCTATGGCCTATGGTGTGAAAGCATTAGCCAATTAAGATGAGGGGGAAGGTAGTTGCACGCGGAGTGATACATGTCAGCGGGGCAAGGTTATATGAAACAGAGATTAGACTTCTCGGGATTGCTGATGTGGCTCAAGCAAACATTACTGATCCATGGACAGCGTATCTGCGAGCTAGTAGTCAAGCTCCTGTCATACCTAGATACGGCTAGCAAGGCATTAGTCCTCATGGAGGGTGTTGCCCTTTTGACTTAGGCCATCCCGCAGGCTCAGAATAGGGGATCGGAGTAGTTTGCGTATCTCCTTATTCACATTCTGGAATGCTTGTGGTGTGACTGGTCAGGGGAGCGAACTACAGCACTTAGCTCATGAGTAAACCCTAAATGTCACCCTAGTCTGTGAAATGCACCTACATCCAGAATGCCGATTCCGTATCCTCGGCTTCACCTACTATCTCACGGATAGCCAAGGCCGCCCTGGTGGTGGCACGGCGGTGCATGTGAGACAGAATGTGGTCCACAGACACATCCAGCTCCCTCTCCTCCAAACCTTGGAGGCCACGGCGGTGTGTCTGGACCTCGGTGGATCAGAGGTCATGGTGGTGTCTACTTACCACCCTGCTGCTAGACTATTCGTCAGAAATGACTACCAATGCATCCTAGTGTTATCAACTTCAGTGCTAAGCATCAGCGTTAGCATTGCGATCGCCAAGCCACAAGAGGCAACGAAATTATTCGTCTTATTGATGCGGACCCACAACTTCAAGTACAGGGTCCCTGGCAATCCACTCATCATTCGCGAAATAGAGGACTGGCTTCAGTCATCGACTTCGCAATCACCAAGCATTTTCCATTTCATCTTACTCTCACATCATTAAGTGCACTTCATTCCGATCACAATCTGGTATTGACAGAGATCAATACTAGGGTTGCCAGCCATGACTTCTCGTTCCAAACACAGGAAGTTGATTGGGAAGGCATAAGGAACTGCTTCTGCACCTCCATACCACCAAACCCTAGGATTGACAGCATCCTTTCCCTCAAGGCTGCGGTCTCATCCTTCACATCCATAGTTACAAGAACTGCCAATAATTTGACAGTTCATGTACCTCCTCCTCTACACTCTGATGTCCTTCCACTGGACACCGTCCTTTTTATCAGCCACTCTACCAATGTCACCGCAAGCCACATAATCGAGCGTTACTGAGACAACTATGTCGTCAGGTCAGTGTACGACATTGAGAGCACAGAGTGCAAGAGAGGGAGGGCACATTGGCCAGGTTGCGTGTTGAGAATGGCGACATTCGGAGGATTGCTAAGGCTCTCAGAAATCACCAAAGTCAATATACCTCCTCCCCCCCCCCCCCAGGGCACTCGGGGCCTGGCTTATTATACTAAGTTCAAGGCAGATGTATGCGCTGACTACCTTGAGCATACTCTGTGCCCAAGAGAAGACTCCCAGGACGACATCTTTACGGAACGTGTCCAAAGGGAAGTGTGTCGATACTTTTGCCGACCTCATGAGGATGCGTACCGACTTCATATCTTCCGTCCTATTGAAATCCAAGGTGCACTCCAGCGTCTAAAACCCAATAAAGCGGTGGGATCTGATGGGCTTTCACCCCTCATGCTCTGTCATCTTCCCTTCAACGCCATGCTGTTCCTGACTAAGATTTTCAATATGTGTAACTCTCAGTCACTTTCTGCGGGAGTGGAGAGAGGTCAGGGTGAGCTGTATGTTGAAGCCTGGGAAGGACCCTGTACATCCCTTCAACTACCGACCCAAAGTCTCCTTTCTAGCCACTTTTCAGAGGGTAATCCTGAACCGCTTGTCCCCACTTCTGGGTGGCATTCAAGCCATACATGACCATCAGTTTGGATTTCGTCCTGGGCACTCGACAGTCCAACAACTACTGCGAGTCATGGAGGCGGCCGCCCTGGACTTCCAGGAACCGCCTTCACAGCAGCAGTGTCCTTGGATGTTGAAGACCTTCTCTACCACCTGGCCTGCCAGACTCCTTCATAAGCTAATCTAACTTGCCCTACTAACTTAATTTATCAACATTCTACACAGTTTCCTCAGGCATTGCACTTTCAAAGTCACAGTCACGGGGAAAACATTCTCTTAGACCCATGAGAGGCGGAGAAGCTGAAGGCTCTGTACTATCTCCCACTGTTCAGTATATACATAGCAGACTTTCCAACTGAGCCGCACGTCGAAATGGACTGGCGGCAACGCACACAAAAGGTTCGGCGCGGAGAGATAAGGGACAGATAGTGCAATGCGGAGATAAAAGCTTTTCGAAACAGATGAAGGGACAAGATAGCTGACTGGAAGTTTCAATTTCTTGTTTGTTACAGAATATTCCAGAAATTTCTAGTAATATGAATAGAGGTATTTAAGGAAGTTGCAACTCGCCATGGGACAGTCGTAACAAGTGTTGTAAACAGAGTCGAATTGGGAGTTGAGAATCGTCCGCATACAACAGTGTTTTGAAAGTGAACTCTTTTGTTTGTGGTCAACGACTTTGAGCATTGTATTGGTGTATGTTACGTAATTCTGCTACTGTAAGGGTTGACCAAAGTGTATTTCTACGGAAATAAAGAACATTTTGAATTTCATCTTGGACAGTTAATTCCACGAACCCACAGAGTCACAATATGCTGACAAGGTGCTGCTGTTTTGCAAAGACAGGCACATTCTCAGAGCCTTCAACCTGATACAAAGACACCTCTTTCTTACACTACAGTGGTGTCAGCATTGGCAGATGTCCATTAATCTGGACATAAGCCACACTATACTATTCACTAAGTTCCACACTCCCGCAAACTGCTGCAATTTCAACTTCAGAGGTCGAAGGATAGAGTATGTACCTTCCATCAAATACCTGGCAGTTGAGTTAGACAGAGGTTTGCTTTTCGCCGACACATCAGGGATCTCTCGGTGAGGGCTCAGGGAGCTATTGCTTCCTTAATACTCTATGCTGAGTTCTCGATCGATGCCATTCTGTGTGAAGTTAAATCTCTTTCGAACACTCATAGTCCCATTGATGCTTTATGCCTGCGAGATCTGGGGCATGGCTGCAGATAGCTGGCTGGCATGGCTTCAAAGTGCTCAGAATAGAGGACTTAGCTCCACCTATTCAGAAGGCCTATTTTTCCCCGGTATGGTTGTTTCGCAAAGCCTCATCAATTTCCATATGTGGAGGATGAAATTAGGTGCCAGGCAACAAAATTATATGCCACTTAACCATTGCATAGAAGTGCCCTGGTTAGGTCTCTTGGTGATTATGATCCAGCAAGACGTCGGCTTGACTTTTCCAGGTCCCCCGCATGGCTTGCGGGCACCTGAGGTAACCATGGAGCAAATCCACCAGCGGCAAAAGCTGAGCTCCTACATAATTAAACTAAGAGCTGTTTGACCTCAAAATAACCTTAATTAAAAATTTAATCTGTTTCATCGCCAGGGTGCATTAGGCATAGCGTCCTGTCTTCCTTCAGAGGAGTAAATTACTACCTCGCAGTTTTTCTTCCATCCTAAACAACACCCCATCCTTAACCCATCATAACAAAAGAAAATCCTTCCTGCGGTTAAACCCAATCCTGGGTGGGCATGCAGCAAAAATCTGCGGGCTGAACACAGCCTGCCAGTACCTCATCGCCGTCATCTCTATATTATTCCCTGAAGATGAGAGTAATTGTTAGCTCTTGAAAGCTTGGAAATCTTTCTTGAATTCGTCCGGCTGATAGCCCAAGAAAAAATATTTTCATATTGCCAGGAAAAGCTTCAAGTCATGATTGTTTAGTGATGGCATGTAATGTAGCAGTATACTTCCAAGCAAAATATAAATACTATCTAAAGCTGACTACCAATAATTTTTTCAATAAATACTATCATTCATATCAAGCTGCTTGAAAATACCTGTCTCAGACATCTTCATGTGAGAAAATTTTGTATCCTTTTAGAGAAATATGCTATCAAATATTAATGTTGAACATAAATATAATTTTGAGTCGAACTAATACTCAATGCTCCACTTATTGCTAGTATTTACCTGCTATTAGTATTTGCACTCCATGCATACAGTGTATATTGAAAAATAATTAAACAGTTTAATTATTATATTTTCCACATCTACAGTAAGAACACTAGCTGCTACCTTTGCCACATTATGATCAAACACCAAGGAGGTTTTCACTCTTCAGCTTCACAAACACATTGTTCTTACCACTTCGTCGAACTCCACCAAAGTTCGTGTTTGCATTGTCACCACAAAATGCAATGTACTTACATTATCGATATTCTTTTCTTCCAGTGCACTAACACAGTAATTACTTATTTCAATAGCAGTTTTATTTTTCAAGGAATCCAGTTTAAGGAGTTCTACAGTCTTGCCATTCTTGACAGTGAAATATTGAACATCAATGGGAAAGCCTTGTCGTCATCATGGTTACTAGCATCAGTCGCAATTCCAAAATAATGGGCACTTTTTAAATCCACACATATTTGTTCAGCAGTGTTACGAGCTAGAATGGATTTTACCACTGATGTTGCTTTAATTCTCCCCAAAGTCACATTTTCTGCTGTTTTTGAATCGTTAAAAATCTTTGAGCTTAATTTGGTAGTACAATCCAGTGAATTGAATGACATGATATTTAAGTGTGTGGTAGCACATTGTCAGTTCTGCCACTTGTACTAATCGCTCCTGTTTAGACAATTTTGGTACAAAATAACTGTCCAGTCTTTTGAAGTTTTTGCAGCATACATGTTTGTTTTATGCCTTCCACTTCTGATGTGATCCTGTATGTCAGTTTTTCCACCATGTGCAATGCCGAAGTAACACACATTATATATTCTACTTCATGGGCATTCCTCCCTCATTTTATATAAGACCATTCATGTGAATATCCTTCTTGATAAGAACACTTTCTCTTAAGCATTTTCAGAACACTTAACAATCTACAATCATACGCGATCTCTTTGTTACTTTGTTTTTATATAAATAACTGACAAAAAATCAGAATAGAAGGTAACATAACAATCTACTGTTGTGCACAGAGCGAATCATTGGTCTCAGAGGAAGTGGGAGGGATGGCTATATCAACATGACACCAACCAACAGAAATCGTCTGTTACATGAACAGAACCGACTGAAGGAGGAAAAGACACAAACAAGTAGTAAGATGAAGTGTAACATCAGTTTCCGCTTGAGTGGATCATATTATGCGAACTAACAATAAGAATAAGAAGACTTATCACTTCAAAACTTTTTAAGACCAAAGACAAAAAATTAACCTTAAACTGGTAAAAATTATTTAATTTCAAATGAATAAAAACAACAAATAGACGTCCCTATAGAATTATTTGGTACACTGAAGTTTTTATTAAAATTCGGTACGTCTGGCAACCCTATCCATAAGTGCTAACAGAACTTTGTAATTAGTTCATATTATAAATATACCATAACTTTATGTAAAAAACTGAAGCTGCTGACAATGAAGTAAACTAAGTATTAAGAATAACTAAACACTTTGATAACACATCGCCAGTTACGTTGTGTTACTAAAGTGTTTAGTTATTCTTAATATAATTTTGTGTTGAAAACATAATTTCTAAATGTAGCAGAAATTAATAAAAATGTCAATAATATTTGTATTAACTGCATTTTTATTGCATATATTTGAGAGTAATTGCAGTTAAACAAATCAGATACTTAAAGAGTAACTGCTGTTGAATTGCTGTCAGATTTATCCATTATCACTATCTTGTTATCTGATTATATTGAAAAAATGGAAGAAATGCTAACGGACAGTGATTATGAAGCCATTAACAAAAATCCTCTCAACTTGCATACAAGCATTTAAAAAACCATAGCAAAATCAAGCATAATACCAAATATACTGTTAAACTGGATAACTCAACCTTACCTAGACTCTATGGCTTACTCAAAATACATAAACCATCCACAACAATGAGACCTATAGTTAGCAGTATGAATTCACCAACTTGCAAAGTGGCTAATAAATAAGTTCAACGCATTTCCTAAATTCGATAGCTTAAGCTTCAAAAACACATACAAACTTATAGAATACATTAAGTCTACTGAACTAAAAGAAGAAGACACTGTAGTCTGGTTTTATGTTAAATCACTGTTTCCCAGCATACCAGTAAACCAACTCCCACCGTTGATAGAAAAATGGCTCAAATCACTTGGAATGTAATCACCTGAAATTTCAGATTACATCAAACTAACCAAATTTTGTATTGAACAAAATGTCTTTCAGTTTCGAACAAAATATTTCCACCAAACTTCAGGTTTAGCAAGGGCAAAAGGTTTCCCTTGGATGTTTAAACTTTGGCAGCGATATGTAGATCACATCTTTGCAATAGTACCAAAAAAACACATCAGTGATGGACTAAAATTTTTAAACATCCAAGAAAAATAGCATCAAGTTCACTGTAGAAATAGAAAAAGACGAACATTTACATTTTTGGATCTTAAAATAATCGGAAATAAAAGCAGAACGCTTAGAGCCGATGATGCGAACTATAGTTTACAAAACTTGTCCTCAATATAGGTCCGTAAGTGAAGCTGATGTGTAATAATTACAGCTCATGTATAATTTAATAATTCATAATCTATTTTATTTAACAAAATGTTGAAATAGCACTTGCCAATTTGTCAGTCATTCTCTGGTGCACAGAAGCAGCTGAGTATCCTATAGTTGTCAGTCACTATCATACATATTGTTTTTTAGTTTCTTCACATTGAACTTGAAATTTCGAAAGAATGGCACTTGGAATCTGGCAAGTCTTCTTGCATGTAACAATCCAACCATTGTTTTTGTTGACAACCGATTTCTTACTTTTGTTTTCATCATATTTACAGTTGAGAACAGCCGTTCCACTGTAGCACTAGAATGTGGATGACTCAGAAGGCACCAGATAAATTTGGACAAAACAGGAAAAACTGGTTTTGAATCAGCATATTTCATTTTCTTTACTTGGTTTCAAAATTCCTGCACTGAAGCGCTACTACCATATACAATGTTGGTGTTACGTAGGAGCCTCCACTCACTGCCTAGTTGTTGGATTTGTTCTGGCTTCACTAAATTAGGAAAATGGGAAGCAAGTGGTACAATTGACTACACCATTTGAATGTTAGCTGGTGCTAATACTTCTAGTGATGTAAGAATGGGATCATTTAAGCAGAAGCAGCTAAGTAACTGCCTAATTGACTCAATGTAAAAGTCAACACAGTGTAATTTGAAAATTTGCTCATGATTGTCTGGCAAGGGATAATTTTGTAAGAGATATTTGAACTTGCTCCAAAGTACATGGTTTCTAAGGAAGAAAGAATCTTGGATCCCTATATTCAATTTTGCTTATGTCAGGAGACTTCAAATGTTCTGGTTTTATGTAACAATCAAGGATAGTTCGCGAAGTAGCATCTTTCAGATTATGAATCTGAGGTTCTTCAGTTTGCATTTGCTTGTTAAGGCAATTAAAAATGGGTAAAATAAACTGAAGGAATTCCAGATATAGCTTGTTGTATGGTGATTTAAGTTGGTTAAGGATTTCTTCCAGTGCATGAAGTTTATCTTTGATAGAAGCATGAGTGAAGTACAGAATAAGAGCGTCATACTGCTCTAATACAGGAGAAACAACTAACTCAACAGGAGAAACAACTAACTCAATAGGTAACCATCTTGTTTGGTTTGGTTGTAGTAATTTGTGTGGCTTAACATTAACAACAGCTTGAAACTCTTTGAGAGCTTCTACACATTTTGCACTGGCATGAAAATAATTGAAGATTTCTTGAACCAGATCTTCTGGTTCATGTGGAAGTTTTGTGCAAGCATATGATGAACATAAATTGAATGAATGACAAACACAGGTCATAAATAAATGCGGTATGTCATTCTTTAGGAGAACCGATAAAGAATGTTGTTTACCCATGACGATGATGATTGCAAAGGGTTAGTGGAAGCCCTTGCGACTTCTCAGCACTACGACCTAATAGATTTATTGTGCATTACCCTACTCTACAAGTCCCAGCTTATATTGAGGCTATTAAAAAAGCCTAAGTTTTTGGGTTGGTAGTAAGGCAATCTGTCCTGAAGTAGGAAAACCTGACTCCAGATGCCTTAATCTTTTCCAGGCAATGGCTTCACACTCACAAAGCATGTGTCTTGCCATTTCTTTTTCTTCTTTACAGAATCTACAAATAATCGGCCCAATCTTACTCATCTTATAGAGATGATCCCTTAGAGGACAGTGTCCAGTTAGAAGGCCTATTATTAGCCTTAACTTCTGTTTGTTGAGAGCGAGGATCCTCTTGGATCTCTTTGCAGAGCGTTCAATGAACTCCTTTGCATGATCCTGCTTTGGAACATTTTCCCAATAGTGATTGACTTTCTTGATTTCCCAGGCCTTTATCTTATCTTTGATATAGCCACTTGGTACACCACAGAAAGGTTGAGGGCCAACTGATTTAAAATTCTCACAGTCATTTACAAGCTTTGACTCAATGGTGCAAGCACCAAGGGCCTTTAACGCAGCTTGACTGTCTGATAAAATATAGGCATTAGCACCACGAATGCTTCTTCTGACATCCTCATGGGCACTGATTTCTATGGCATGAACTTCCGCTTGGAAGATGGAGGGGCTGGTACCCAGGGCTTTAGAAAGGCTAAAATATAGCCCATGATAATTCCAGTTTTCCCGTCCATTTTTGAGTCATCCATATACCATACATATGACTTATTCTCATGTATGGGTTCTCTCCAGTTCAACCATTCAGGAATCTTAACGGTGAAGGAGAGATCCAAATTAGGTTGGGGTAACATCCAGTCCCCTAACATTGTGACATTTTCCTCCTTGATTTCCCGGAGAATATCCATGTGACCTAATAGGTCACCGGCTTTAATTACCATACTTCTTTGCAGCTGAAATGCACTGCTTAAGGCCATTCTTTCAACCTCAATATGCAGAGGCGGTAGGCCTATAAGTGCCTCCATGGTGGCAGTAGGACATGTGCTAATAGCACCAGTTATGCATAAACAGACCAGCCTTAGCACTTTCTGCAAACGGGCTATTGCAGAAAATTGCTGTTTTCTGCTTTACTTTTCGCCACCATACTAAAGAGACATATGTGACCATACGTCTTAGCCATATACGCCCAAAGGATCATATGAGGCTTAAGACCCCATGTTTTGCCAAAAAGGCCGCCAGAGCCCTACCACAGACTCTTTCTAATTGGGGATTCCAAGTCAATTTGCTGTCCAAAATTAGACCCAGATATTTGACTTGTTCCTGCAGTTCAAGTGTTATACCATCGAGATTTGTGGTTGTGAAGAATAGCCTTTTCTTCCTCATGAATGGTATAATGACTGTTTTGTTGTGGTTCATGGACAACCCTTCTCCTTTACACCAGTCATTTACAAGATTGAGGGCATTTTGTAGGAGCTCCATCAAAATGGTCTCATCCCTCCCTCTAATCATAATGACCAAGTCATCTGCATAACCTTGAACTTCAACACCAGCGAGAGCCATTTTCTCGAGAAGTGTGTCCATCACCAAGGTCCATAACAGGGGCAAGAGCACCCCTCCTTGGGAGCACCCCTTGTTGGACCTTACGTTGATTTCTTCACTTCCGAGGTTGGCTGTAATATTGCGACATTGTAGCATGGTTAATATCCATTTGATTATGGCGGCATCAATTCCCATTGCTTCTGGAGCCTTTTTAATGGATTCATGTGTGTTGCTATCAAAAGCCCCTTGAATATCCACAAAGGCGCAGAGAGCTATTGGCTTATACCTAAGCCCCTTTTCAATCTTCATAACAAGATTAAGGGCAGACACTGTTGATTTGCCTGTTTGATCGGCAAATTGTGTTTCTTGATAGTAAGATTTTGCTTCTAATAGTCCAAGATCTTCTCCATACTTTTAAGTATAAAGGAACTTAGACTAATAGGACGGTATGCTTAGGCTTTGTGGAATCACTCCTCCCTGCCTTTGGTATGAATGCCTTCCTAATCATCCTCTATATTTGAGGAATATAATTTAGTCTGAGGCTTGCATGAAAAGGTCTTCCCAAAATTGGGACAAGAACTTCTTGACCTCTCTGTAGCAAAGCTGGGAAGATTCCATCTCCTCTTGCTGCTTTGTACGACTTAAATGAGTTTAATGCCCATTTAATATGACTAGATATGTGGACTAGTGTTGGATGTTACAAAGGGACTGCGAGAAGGTCAAAGAGGGGAAAATTTGAAGTGCAATATTGAGATAAGGTTATGAATGTGCTTATAATTATTGTGGAAATTGAAGACGGCTATGCCATCTACTGGCCCTAGTCCTTTACTACGAGCAATCTTTTGTTCCCGTAGAGGGATTAAAATATTGTGTAACATTATAAGAAAAGAAAATGGTGGAAAGTTTTATAGTTCATATAATTTTAGTTCAATTGGTGCTTTCAGCCCTTCCATGCTCCATAATTATGATTAATTAGTTTCAAATAATAATTATGACCTAGTTATTCTTAAGAAATTTTTGTTGAAAGTAATTTTTATTAAATTTCACAAAGGTTTAATTTCATTTGTGATATTTATAAATAGTTTGAAAATCTGAAGGGAGAAAATAGAGATCTTTTCTTCCATCCCTGCCCGCAGTGCATATAAAGCCAGGGACCAAGAAAACGTGCAACGGTTTAGTGCACAAGAAATATATGAGCTTTTTCAGCTTCAGTAAATATCTTTATTTAGAATATTTACTAAACCTTTCTTCATTGGAAATAGGTACAGTCAGTAGTAAAAGAGATAATATAAGAGCATCAAGAAATTTTTATATTGTTTTGTTCTGTTTGTGTTGTTTTTATCATACTTTTCAGTAACACGCACACATCTCATTTTGTATTTAATAGATTTTTTTTATGTCTCCCTTCTTCACTAATGCTGGTGTTAGGATTTGCTGGGGTTCCCTCAGAGCGAGGGAGCCGAATCATATTGACCTGATGGATGAGATTAGGGTTGGGCAGTCGGCCCAATGCCCAGGATGAATGAATGATGGAATTGGTGGAATGATGTTGGGGGAAACTGGAGGACCCGGAGGAAACCCACCCCAACGCCATGTTGTCCACCACAAATCCCACTTTGCGGTTGCCTGGGATCGAACCCGGACCGCCTAAGTGAGAGCCAAGTGGTCTAACCATTCAAGCCTCGGTTATCCGATCTTTGGGGATCCAACATTCCGTATTAGCCAACACATATTAATAAAAAGCATATTTCTCAAATAATAATCACTTACTAAAATTTTCCTTTCCTGTGAGCATAATATGGCAAGTAAAAGGAAGAAAGTGGTTGTTTCCATGGAAGACAAGTTGAAGGCATTAAAGATACTGGACAAGGAGTAAACTCTTCAAAAAATGACTTCAGATTATGGTGTTGGGCGTGTTACAGTGGGGGCTTGAAAAAAAGAGAGAGTATAAATTGAAAAGTGGTGTGCTACCAGAGCAAGAAGCGATGCACTAAAACACAGAAAAACAATGCACTGTTTCTTTGGTTCACTCAAAAACTAGAAAAGGGTCTACCAATAGAGGCCCCATGCTGCAAGAGAAGGCGCTGTATTTCCAGAAAGCATTCAGTGAAGGGGATCCTAGTTTTACTGCCAGTGTTGCATGGTTTGATCATTAGAGGAAATGGTACACTATTAGCCAGATTAATATCTGTGGTGAAAAACTGTCCACTAAATTTGACAAAGTTTTAAAATTTAAAAAGGAATTTCAAGAAATAATTGTTGCTGAAGGATTAACTGGTAATCATATTTTTAATTGTGACGAAACTGGACTAAACTTCAAGATGCTGCCATCTAAAACTCTCGCAGCTCGAGCAGAGTCATCTGCCCCTGGCTACAAGCATAGTAAGGAAAGGGTTATTGTTCTTCCCTGCAGAATGTTAAGGGGAACTTCAAAGCTAAATTGCTAATAATAGGTAAATCTAAAAGGCCTAGGGCATTTAAAAACTTTTCTGTTAATGCTTTACTAGTGCATTACACTAACCAGAATTCTGCCTGGACGTCTGCTGCCATCTTTAATGACTGGTCCTTTACACAGTTTGTGCCATCTATAGAGAAGTTTCTAGCTTTCAACGATCCCAAAGAAAGCTCTTCTTTTACTAGACAATGCCACATCACATCTAAATGTAGAAGAACTTAGAAGTGATGATATCAAGGTCATGTTTCTCCCACCTAAGGTGATGTCATTGTGCCAGCCAATGGACCAAGGTGTGCTGGAAACATTGCAAAGAAAATATTGGCGACAGCTTTTGTTCCTG
Organism: Mantis religiosa; assembly: GCA_030765055.1. Lineage (NCBI taxonomy): Eukaryota > Metazoa > Arthropoda > Insecta > Mantodea > Mantidae > Mantis > Mantis religiosa. Next base: position 55,843,617 of record CM060950.1, read on the forward strand.
TTAGAGGAAATGGATGGCAAGGACGTAATGGAAAAGTTAAGATCTATCAACATGAAAGACGTTGCATACTGGGTGGCTCAGGCTTGAGAAAAAATCGAAACAATATTAGCGAAGTCTTGGAACATACTGTTAGGTGATGATGAAAATAAAGAAGATATAGTACAAGAAGACATGGGTGACTTTGTGCCCTTACTGAACCGCAGTCCTGGCTGTGAGGATGCTACGACTCAAGATGTGAGTAGCTGGTGTGCAGAAGATCAACAGTTTGAACTCGCTGGCTCCGATATTGTTGATTTCGTGAATACTAATGACAATGAGGATAAAGCAGAATGGGAAATTGAAGTACAAAACGAGAAGATGAGTCACGCCAAAGGTTTAAGTGCTTTACGGATGGCATTAAAATAGAGCAACAGCCGGAGACAAGTACAATTAAGGTATTGATGTTCCATCAATGGCGAAATCTCGCAGCAAGGAAATGTCATTCAGCAGGCAAGCAAACTTCATTGAAAAGTTTCTTTTCTTAAGACATTTTGAACTTTTTTTTTTTTACCAATATTGCTTGTAGAATTGGTTTGATTATTCAGTAAATACCTAAAAAAAAAAACCAAGAATTGTTTTAATGATACAGTATACCTACCTTGTTTTACACAATTTTCCAACTTATTTTGTATTATCTGACATTTTCAGTTATCCGACCTTGTCCAGGGCCAGTTTAGGTCGGATAATCAAGACTCTACTGTCCGGCCGTTGTATCTCCGCCTCTGACGTTTTGCGACTGCAAGAGGTGGAGGGGGAAGTTTCATAGTACCAACATACAGTAATGAGCAATTGAAAACATATCGTCAAAATTATCTTTAAAATGAAAATATAGGACCATATTAGCTTTAAAACAATAAAATCCAACTTGCAATTTCATTATCATGCAAGCTCTATTAGAATATTTCGTTCACACCTTTCATGCACACTAACTGCATCTATTGGTGGTACTGGGGGTCTCTACATCCGGTGCTCTGGTCAGGAGGTTAAAACTGTCTGCTAGCGCCAATCAGCATTGTCGCTGCTAGGCGTGGCCTCCGAACCCAACACCATGTTGCCAGGTTAACTTCGTTTGAGCCACCTGGCCTTTTAGCTACTTGGGCTGGTAAACTTTCTTTGGTATATTTTTCGTGCGTGAATTCCGATTTTTAGTGTTCGTAAGTCCTATTATTATCGCTATTATAATAATATGGCTACTGGTTCGTGAAATACGCAAATATGTGAAATATTTCAAATACGCATGTTGCTCTGTTTGAAATTTCCGCTAAAGAACTGGCAACAACCCGCTTCCCCCTCACGAGAAATGTCAGAGTCGGAGATAGAGCGGCCGAACTATACTGTATTTGAATTAGAAAAATGTGGTTAATATGATCCTTATTATAATTTTATTTACTGAATATCTGCTATACATAATGGCCACTATTCCATTTTTGAAGATAACTTTGTGCTAAAAAAATCAATTTTTATTACTAAAACTATCAAGTTAGCCCTTTTATCACAAAGCACAAAAGTGAATCGAGAAGATATTGACACACTGCTTCACTCACACTGTTTATTCACAGGACATGTTTCAAGAGCTTTTGCTCTTATCAGCTGGTACTCGACTAGTGCAAATTGTAGTGGTTTCCGCTTTCTCCATATCGTCAATAGATGGCGTGATGTACTTGTCATAGATGTCCGGTGGTGGAGTTTCAAAATTCATGACTCTGACAATTTTTGTTAATGAAGATTTTTTCCCATATGGAAAGGTCTATGGGGTGATTAACATATTTTTTTAGAGATGTTTCCAAGTTGATGTCATGTCTAGTATTCAAAAAATGAAAAGCCACTGCTGATTTTTCTGTTTCACCATTTTTAATGTTTCTTTACGTTCTTTAGTTCTGATGTTAATATTTCTTTTTGTTTTTCCTATATAAATTTTAGGGCAAGTTTCACATTTGATCTCATAGATTCCTGGTTTTTCTTTAGTAGTAATTGAATTTTTCTGAGGCCTTTTAACAAATTTCTGATTTTTTGGAATTAATTATAGGCTGATGGATGGAAGGTGAATTTTTTTAAAAAAATTGTTCTCCTGTAGGTTCTAGGGTGGTGGTTTCTTTTATTTTCTTAGCTTTGTTGAGTCTGTTAACTGTTTTGTCTACTAAATTTGGGTTGACACCGTTGGACATAGCTACTTTTTTTGTATGTTTAGTGGAAAGTTGATCATCTGAAAGATTAAACTGTTGAAAATGGCATGTTGGTGTTGTTTTGGGTTGAAACTGTTGTTCTTAATATAATTATCTGTGTGTGTCGGTTGTCTGTAAATACCAAAAGTGAGTTTGTTGTTAATTTTTTTGATCTTGATGTCCAAAAAGGGAAGCACACCATCCTCTTCCGTTTCCAATGTAAATTTTATAGCTGGATTTTGTATATTCAAAAGTCTAAGACCATCTTGTATGAGTTTTTTTTTTGGTACTATTGCAAAAATGTCGTCAAGATAGTGATGCCAAACTTTGAAATAACTTGGAAAATGTTTACAGTTAACAGACTCAACAAAGCTAAGAAAATAAAAGAAACCACCACCCTAGAACCTACAGGAGAAAAAGAGAAAAAAAAATAATTTTAAAATTCACCTTCCATCCATCAGCCTATAATTAATTCCAAAAAATCTTCTCAAAACACAACATAATTCTTGCACCTCAAAATAGGTTTAACATCAGAAATTTGTTAAAAGGCCCTCCCAAAAATTCAATCACTACCAAAAAAAAAACCAGGAATCTATGAGATCAAATGTGAAACTTGCCCTAAAATTTATATAGGAAAAACAAAAAGAAATATTAACATCAGAACTAAAGAAAATATAAGAAACATTAAAAATGGTGAAACAGAAAAATCAGCAGTGACTTTTCATTTTTTGAATACTAGACATGACATCAACTTAGAAACATCTCTAATAAAATACGTTAATCACCCCATAGACCTTTCCGTATGGGAAAAAATCTTCATTAACAAAAATCGTCATAGTCATGAATTTTGAAACTCCACCACCGGACATCTTTGACAAGTACATCACGCCATCTATTGACAATACGGAGAAAGAGGAAACCACTACAACTTGCACTAATCAAGTACCAGCTGCTAAGAGCAAAAGCTCTTGAAAAAGGTCCTGTGACTAAACCGTGTGAGTGAAGCAGTGTGTCAATATCTTCTCTATGCACTTTTGTGCTGTTATGCTTCACTGTCTCTACGCTTCTTTCCAGTTTATATTTTTAGCCCTTTTATGTCCCTCATTCTACCATAAACAGCTGATTGGTATTAGTATTAGAGTAAAATATACTTAATTTGATACTTCTACTTGTCTCACATGGTATGTACATACATGTTGTCTACAAATTATTGGACGATTTCATAAGACTTATATTTTCACTAATACTTCAATACAAATAAGCCATCATAACATAACTTGAAAGTGGAGGTTTGAAGTTTTGTTTTCATCTTAGATGTACTCGATGTGAGCACTACGTTTAATACGGCAGACATCCAAGCCACACCCTCTCAAGCATGTCTTATGTGATGTCCTCAACGGCTGTAGTAATGCAGTTTCTCAATTCCACCAACTCGCTGGAAGTAAACACTGTGCTTTATGTAACCCCACAGGAAGAAATCACACACTGTAAGGTCAGTTGAACGGGGTGACCATGTGCAGAAGGTGTTGTCTGCGTCTGTTGCACAACCAGTCCATCTACCTGGCAGGTGTCGATTGAGGTACTCACAAAAATTCCTTTGCCAATGTGGAGGTGCCCTGTCTTGTTGGAAAGTGAATCCCTATACCTTTTCATCAATAATCTGTGGCATTAACCATTTTGCAACATGTTAGTTGTACGTTTTTGTTGATAGTGTTGTCAGCAAAAAAAGGGGGGGAACGAAACTTGTCTTTTAGGAACAGCACAAAACACACTTACTTTTGGACTGTCACATTCTATCTGAATCACAGCATGGGAGTTGTCAGATCCCCATATCCGGACTTTGTGTTTAGTGACTCTTCCAGATACATGAAATGTCACTTAATCGCTGATAATGATTCTATCCAGCAAATCCTCACCCTCTTCGATCATGGCCATAATCTTCTCACAAACAATAGCCTCTTTGCTAGATCATCAGGCTGCTGTTTTTGTACCAGCTGCAGTTTGTACGGAAATAACCTCAGTTGCTTCCATGTAATCTTCCACACTGTTGATGTTGATCTGCAACTGTTTACTGGCTCTCCATACTGTTTTTTTTTTTTTTTAAGGGTTCCGTTTAAAGTTTTCATGGACTCTGCCAATTGTTTCTTCATTCATTCTTGACCTTTCCGCGCGTCCTTTTCCTTGATGATAGATACATCCTCTGTCACGAAATTGTTCGTACCACCTTCGGATTGTCGACATGGGAAGTGCAGTATTACAAATTGTCGTCTAAATGCCCGGCAAACTACCAAAACGCTGTTTATTTGCAGAAATTCAAGCACACAACGGCTATGATTGATTGGCAAAGCAGCCATTTTCTCCAAAACAATGTACATGTTTCTCACTTAATGACAAATGAAAATCAGATGTATAACACAAAACTAACTTCCCTCCTTCAAATGTTGATATGACAATTTATTTATGCTAAGTATTGGTTAAAATACAGTGTTATGAAATCGTCCAATAACCTGTAGACACCCTGTGTATATATATAATATCGAGTAAAGAATCCGTGGTTAAGGTTTGCACACAATCATAATATTTTGCCTTTTAAGTACATTAGCATTTAATTACTCCAGTAAATATCTCCCACTGTACAATAAGTGTGCCATAGAAATGGTATTGCATAACATGAATAATGTGTTAATGCTTTTAGACCTGGACGAGCATCTCCATCCACAAGAGAAGCTATTGCTGGTATGTTATCAATCAGCAGGGCATTTATGCCTGAACATGGTAGTAAGGATGAAATTTCGTCCTCTCGTTTAAGAAGAAAAAGGATGCAGTTTTCCGATGACTATGGAGAAAATATAGACAAAGTGCATCAAGATGATGATTACAGTAAGTATTTCTTCATTTTTTACACATGCATGCACACATATGCATACATAGTGTTGAGCAATCTGAACAAATACTGGAATTATTGGAAAGTGCAAACAAGCAAATCAGTCATTAGTTTCTGTCAACATTCAGTGTTTCATCTCTTTACCAATTGTACCTGCTGTGCTTCAATGTGGTTGTCGCTTTCAATAAGATTTTAGGAATATAGGAGCCTGCTGTATAGTGTAATACTTCTAAAAGTGAACAAGGCAAGTATTTTTAATACCATTGGTCAATAAACAGTGCTGGCATCTGATGAGATATTTTCAAACCATTAAGTGCGTCCTTATGAACTGAACCACACCAACTTGTGCATGCTGTATGTTGGAATATGTTTTTTTGATATTAATCATGCAATAATGACTTTGAAGGAATAAGCAAATTTATTAATTTAAATTACTTGGAGAAGATAGAAATTAAGAGCAATTTATAAGTCTTCACTTTTTACACCTTACACTAATTAACATTTAAAAATAAATGTTAGCTAATAATATTAATACCACTGCAGAAATTAGGTAGGCATCCAAAAGAAATATAAATTAAGCAATAAAAGTACTTTATTAAAGCTTCACAGCTGGTCAGCCATATCAAAGTAATTAAATTTGAGCTTTCGACCGTTCTAAACTCCATGGCCTTCTTCAGAATAAAAGCAAAATTTATGGAAATTAATCATTTCTTTACACTAGCCGTATATAGCCTAAAGTTTTAGATAGAGTTAACATGAAAAATCCTATGCCATGGCTTAGATTTTAACCACGGATCTCCTGTTTTCCGTCCACTTGCTCTTACCCATTGAGATACCATGGCCAACATGCCGTCCTGACATTAAATTCTCCAATTGACTCATATATATTTCCCACCCCCACCCCCCTGGTAAACCACTACGGGCTCTTGCATCCGAGATACACCATTTTTGGCGACTTACTATTGTACTTACATCCCAGGCTTCATCATTAAACTTATTATATTTTAAGTTAATTGATGAAAATCATTTCCTTACCCTAGCCATATACAGGCTAAGTTTTAGATAGATCGACATGAAAAAGTCAATGCCTTGGCTATTTCAAGTAGCTTTAGAAACCTGGAGGGCCAGACAGTCTGTTGGGTCCAGAGGCAGCAGAGTAGATTACCTCTGAATATCGTAGAGGGAAGAGCCACGGCAACGCAGACGCCATGTCCCAAAGACCCTGCCTGGAAAAGTGCGGCCAGTGTACAAGAATGAAAAAGAAGTAGCATGCCGCAGCTGTCAGAGTGGTCACGGCAGTGCCTGCGGACGGTTGGGATAGCGCAGGTCTGATGAGTGAGCAGCTGGCGGACGCCGACTTGGTGCCACTCTTGAAGGAAGTGGAGGCAGGGACAGGACCGATCTGGGAGGACATCGCACCCAGAAGCGCTGCGTATAAGTCGTACTGGGCCCAATGGGACTTGTTGAAGATCAAAGAGGGCGTACTGTTCGGGGTATGGGAATCACCCAATGGTAAGAAGCAGAAAAAGCAGTTGGTGCTTACCCGGAGTAAGGTCCCGGAAGTCTTGGAGGAAGTGCATGCCGGTACTTCAGGAGGACATCTGGGAGCAAACCTAACGATCGACAAACTTCGACAGCGCTACTACTGCCTGAGGCTCCGAGCAGACGCTGAGAGATGGTGCCGTCAAAGTCATGTGTGCGTGGCAAGTCGCGGGCCCCAGACTAGGAGCCAGGGTCGTATGCAGCAGTACAACATCGGAGCGCATTTCGAATGCATCGCTGTCGACAGAGCTGAGTCATTCCTGGTGTCCAACTGAGGCAACAAGTACCTGATGGTGGCCGTGGACTACTTCAAGTGGCCAGAGGTGTATGCCATCCGGAAACAGGAGGCAAACACGATCACCAAATGCCTCGTGGAACAGCTGTTCATCCATTTTGGGGTGCTGAGTCCCAGCTGATAGAGGCACTGGAAACACTTGGGGTGAACAAGATCTGCACGACACCTTTACATCTGCAGTTGGACGGCATGGTTGAGAGATACATCAAGACCCTAGAAGAACATCTGAGGAAGGTTGTGGCCCGCCATCAGCAAGCCTGGAACGTCAAGGTGCCACTGTTCTTGCTGGCCTACCGCTCGTCAACACACGACACCATTGGGATGACGTCAACAAGCTTAATGTTCAGCCGAGAGTTACGCTTCCCTTGTGACCTGGCTTTTGGGTGCCCTCAGGAAGCGAAACAGCCAGCAACCGAGTATGTGGAGAACCTCGTGAATCATCTGCACGACGTGCATGAGATGGCTCGTCAGAACATCCAGATGGCGAGCGACCGCATGAAGACCCGTTACTACATGCAAGCCAACAGCCAAGGGTTCCAGCAAGGTGAACTGGTCTGGTTGTACCGCCCTACCTGGACCAAGAGACACTGCCCGAAATTTCAACAACCGTGGCAAGAACTGTACCTGGTGGTAAGATTAACGATGTGGTCTACCGCATCCAGAAGGTGCCCCGAAGAAAGATGGTGGTACACCTGGATCGTCTGGCCCGCTACAATGGTGCTGTTTGGGATGACCAACCTTGAGGAGGGAGCAGTGTTGCCGATCGCATTATTTCGTTGAAGCTGCGCAAAACGGGAGACACACATGGGCAGGAATGAAAGAGACAGTGGTGTATGCACTGGACGCTTGCCGAGAGAGAGGAAGAGACAGATGTCTGGATAGTTCCCTCTCCTCTTGCCGTCGTGAAAGGCCGTGAAGCTTCAGCAACTATCGAGAAACAATGGCTCGGGTATAAATAAGCAACAAGAGAGTTTCAGTGGGCAGTGGAGTTAAGTTGTGTGATGTACTATAGTGGACTTCTTTTGCTTGTTTACATGGTGAAGCAGCGAGAGACCTTGGAGATTGTGTTTGTATATAGAATGTCATTTTTAGAGCCTGTAAGGGGTGTACAAAGTGTCTTTCTGCTGATATAAATAACATTTTAAATTTCTGTTAACCAAATTTTTAATTCTACGAACCCACGAAGTCACAGTATTTTCTCCAGTAACAGAAGTTACTGTGTCTTGAAAATAGCACCTGCATTGGCTGGATCCAAAGAAAGCACAAATTCTTTAATTTTGTCAAAATTCTCACACAGCATAGCAGCACACTCGATCCAAGATCCTTAGCAAGAAATGACCGGGAAATTTGGAACGGGCAGGCCAGTGGTTTCCTTGTAAACCACAACATGATTCAGAGATTTCAGCAGAATCTTCTTCAGGACAGAGATGAAGTGATTTCCGATGTTGTATTCGTTCCTTATGGATTCACAAACCCCATGAAGGGCATGAACCAAGCGTGTCACATGCTTCAACTGAGGAAATAAAAGCTACAATTGGTTAACAGGTGAAACCATTATTAATTTTTAGATGTGTAATAAATACGACTCATCTAAAAATTAATAATTATTTCGCTTCACTGTGGTGTTCCAATACAGTTTAATCTCGATATAGGTGAAACCATGTTTGGAGCCTGGCCCTAACCACAAGAAGTTTTTTAAACTTGATACCAGCAAGCCTGAGTTTTGACAAAAGTCCATAACTTATTGCATTACTCAGCTGGCATTGCCATTTTGCAGCTCATACATTTTTAACAACATGAGCTTAACTTTCTTCCCTGATAAGGGAAAAACTAAAATGTTCAAAACATTCTGTTCCATTGAGTCTATGGTGTCATCCACAATGATTCCCAGATCACAATCAGACACTTCCTCCTTGAATCTTTGTATGGTTTCATGGTAAACAGGCTCCATGTAGTTTTTTCTTAAAGTACTCTCATTTGGCATTGAGATTTTTATGTATTTTTCAAGAAATCCCTTGAAGGCTGAATGGTTCACCTTATTGAGAGGAATTCCTGCTTGTGTAAGTGCTGCACACAACTCAGTGTTGATTTCCTTAAAATTTTAGCTTTTTAAAGAACTCCGTTGAAACATATTCATAATAGGGGCTGCCGCAATTTTTTTGGCTTGAAGAATCTTGTTCATTTGATGCTTAGAGCTGGAAATGTGTTTGATGTGATCTCGCTGGTGTTTTTCATCTAATAAAATTCCTGAATTGCAAATAGTATATCAAATAACAGTTACCTCTGTGTCTAAGAAATCTTGTTTAAATTCCTGAGCCAGAAGAATAAGTCGAGAATTGGACACCTTTGGTATGGTAAAATCTAGTAATACACTCATTTAGTAATGTAACAAAGGACTAACACCAGTTCAAGTGCTCACTCAATATGACTTTTGCAGAATTCATTCACTCGCTGTCCACACTCTTATATAACACTGTGACAATTTCCAATGTTCTCATTCATGTTGGAACTGCAGTCTCAGCAATTTTTAGTAGCTTCAAGTAGAATCCAGAGTAAGTTCTTGGAAGTACACATACGGTTACTGCTGTCTCTGCATGATCTTGGAATCTGTGCTAACAGATGTCTGTCACAGTAACAAACTCACATTCATGAACAGTAGGCTACTAATTCTGGTGAAATTAAAAGGATAGAATGATATACAGTGACAATGAATCATTATCAGTTGCATTATTGCAGGCTGCTTTATAGCAGTAAAGCAAGTAAAAGAGGATTTGTCATACACAATTATGGTGTTTAGTGGAAAGTTGATCATCCGAAATATTAAACTGTTAAAAGTGGCATGTTGGTGTTGTTTTGGGTTGAAACTGTTGTTCTTAATATAATTATCTGTGTGTGTCGGTTTGCTTATAAATACCAAAAGTGAGTTTGTTGTTAATTTTTTTGATCTTGATGTCCAAAAAAGGGAAGCACACCATCCTCTTCTTTTTCCAATGTAAATTTTATTGCTGGATTTTGTATATTCAAAAGTCTAAGACCATCTTGTATGAGTTTTTTAAGTATTATTGCAGTGTGAGTGAAGCAATGTGTCAATATCTTCTCGATTCACTTTTGTGCTAATTTGTGCTTCACTGTCCCTACGCTTCTTTCAAGTTTATACTTTGACCTTCAGGTACTTACCATTGAACTGAAGGTATCTTAGGATGGTGTTTATACCAAAGTCCGGGAATCTTTGACCCATTAGCGTTAATGTCAGTTATCTTCAAAATCCTTGATAAATTAACAGGTAAGGATATAAGAGTTACACTTTAGAGTTATGCCCTCTGTACCAGAGTCAGCATGCCTGTTATATAGGCAAATTAACTGAAATTGCTCTTTTAAAGGTTGTATATAGATTGGAAAGGACAATACAAGTAAAGGACGGGGTATTAGGTGCCTTAATTGATATTGAGGTGCCTTTGATAACACCTTCTTTAATGCTATAACTATTGCCGTTAGGAAGTATGGTACTTAATGCTGAATTAGGTAGTTTCATTCCATGTTGAAAGGCAGAATAGTTCGTATAAGTCTTATGGATAACAACCTAACTGCTAAGATTATGTCAACAAGTTGGAGTGTTAACCACCCATATTACCCATACTGTGGAACTTGGTGGTTGATGGCCTACTTAATCGAGTAAGCAGCCTAGGTTTTCATATCATGTGTTATGCTGACAATATTGTCATCATAGGCTGAAGTAAATACACAGGAACTGTCAGGGAACTTATGCAGTTGGCCCTAAATGCTGTGACAAAATGGACTGTGAATGAGGATTTAGATTTTTTAGTACTCAAAGGAGTCGTAGTACAATTTACCAGAAAGAAAAATGCAAAGGGTTAGGACCTTAGTATCTCCAAGTTAAAGAAATTAAAATGTCTGAGGAAGTCACATATTTGGGAAACTCTATGGATCCCAAGATGCACTGGAATCAACAGTGTAAGAAAATAATAAAATGTGCAAAAACAATTTTTAAAGTGGTTAGATGCATAAATGATAAAATATGATGCTTGCTATGATCCAATGAATGGATATATACAATATATACCAGGATAATCATACCATTTATAACTTACGGAGTTGTGATTTGGTAGCTTAGGAGTCTTCAGACAGGCTCCAAAAGGCAACTCAATAAAGTTCAGAAACTTATTGGCCATTATAGAAGCCATAAAGACTTCAACTGCAGCAATGGAGACAGTTTTAAATCTAACTCCATTACACATGTAATGAAGTAGACAAGAATGTCACTTTGTAGACTGCAACATACTAAACAACTGAGAGTTTCTGAAACAGACTTGTATATGTTGAGGACTAGTAAATATATAGGAGATGCATTTAAGGAAATGCGTTTGGTTTATATAATTGCACATTTTAACCTGAACTTCAGGATCATTATTGATCCAGTTCTTTGAGAAAACAAAACTCTGGAAATACCTAAGAGGACTTAGATGATTTTTACAGATGGCTCAAAGAATGGATCAGGAGCTGGTTCTGGAGTACATGGCAAGACCAAGTTGTAAAGGATTCTTTTCCTTAAGTTAACATGTTACTGTGTTTGAAGCAGAAATTTATCCTATTATTCAATGCACACACAAAAATATAAGTAGAGGTTACAGAAAGAAACAGTTCTTATGTTCTCAGATAGCCATGCAGCTAGGGCTCTAAAGTAGTCATAAGATTACATCAGTATGGTTCAAAACTGACTAAACATGCTTAATGATTCGGCAGAGCAGAATGAAGTTCAGCTCATTTGGGTACAGGGTCATAGAGGCATAAAGAGCAACAAGAAAATTAATGAACTTGCCAGACATGGAGCATCTTCACAATTTTTTCAGTCAGTGCTGGCTCTAGAAACATCTCAAGTTGATTAGAGAAGTTATAAAGAACTGGCCTAAAAGAGAACATTGTAAATTCTGCTTAAAACCCCAGAAAACATATATGGTAAGCTAATCATTAAGAAACCATGCAAGGACAAGGCTGAAGGCCTATTAAACTATAGCAGACCTCAGCTGAGAACAATTACTGCTTTCTTTTTTTCACAGGGTATAGTCCTGTGAAAAAGCATCTTATTACAGTAAAAGTGTATGCGTGATTGAAGGAATTTAGTAACAGTGACGTAAAATTAAGAACTGAAGCTTTCCTGGCAACGAATGTGCTCAATTTCTTCTCGGGCAGCAAGCCAGGTGAAAAGACGATTAGAAATTGATGTCTTGGGAGCGTGCATCTCTCCCATCATCAGGATATTTATTAAATGTTATAACCACAAATGAAACACTTGAAACATTGTCCGGTTGACAATGGAGGCAAATAGTCTCTGAAACATGTTCTGGGAAATTTAAAAGTAAGTGTTGTTTAGTGTCATTAATCGACTCCCTTTAAATTTAACCAATTGTTTAGTTATGTTGGTTTTGTGTTAGTGGTACAATTTGTGATTGGTATCTTTTGTATGGAAAAATAACATTTTATGTGAAACATTAGTGTAATCACTATAAAATTATAATGGATAGAGAAACTTATGTGAATGTTTCATGTATATTTTTCTTACAGTATATCCAGCTCTTGATGCTTCTGATGATGAAGATCTAGTTTTTAAACCACGTGGAAAACGAAAATTAGATGAAGCTTGGAATCCTAAAGCACGTCTGGGTCCACTTACTCCAAAAACTGACAGACCTACAAGGGAAGGAACAAAGAAGCAGGCTGTGGAGAAGGGTTTAGAAGCAGCAGCTGCAAAAAGGGCAGGCATGCCAGTAAGTAAAGTTCAATAACTTGTAACACGATTTTTGGTCTGATAATGTTAATTCTGATTTGTTACTTGGATCCTCCTGTACAAGGCATCCGTGCCAACATCAGCTCCAAAATTATGTTCGTACGTTCACTTTCATGATTGTTTTGAAGTATCAATCGAATTCTAAATAAGTCATGAGACATATGTGTTTCAAGGCGTGGTTCGGAATAAAGAAGCCAAATTATTTCAATGAATTCTTATTTTGTTATATTTATACGGAGTCGAACTACAACTTAAAACATTTTTGTTCTTGCAGCGGTATACATCACATTCGTCGTTACAAAAAAAATCTCTTTCTCTTTATAACAAGATTATTGATTTATTTTCACTAAACAAGACTAAAGAACATATCACTCTCCTCAAGATTATTGACTTCTCGTCTCTATCGTTACTTCTACTTAATTTTGTGATTGGCCGATCCAATGGCACGTCACCATATTACGTCACACCACTACTACTTCGGCCAATCACACAACTACATATATTTTATAAATTCATAATTCCTCCGAACCCAAAAATACTGTTACAAACTTGAGATGGATTAAAATGTTACGTCATTTATACATTCTTATGTGCTGACACCACAAAATTGCAATAAAATTTCATTATTTAGCTACCATGATTTCCTGCTTATAAAATTGGGATTTTTTTAAATACATCACACGGCAATGGGACTGGCCATATTCACCTGTAGTGCCAGAGCACTACATTCACTGTTTACTATACTGGTCACCAATCTAGAAAGCGATTGATGTTTGAGCCACACGGAAGAACTTTAAATAAATGGGAGGGGATGGATACATCATAATGGTTGTCATAGCAATGATTAGAAGGACCAATTAGAATTGAGATGTTTCCATGACTACGTTAGATGCTAAACCCTTGTTGCCGAACATGTTTATAGCATGATGTGTGGGCGAGCAAGTTGTGCATGCAACTCTAATCGTCTGCTAATGCTGCAGTAATTACACTACCTTGCTGCTTGTTGCTGTTCTGCTAATGCTGCAATAAACAAAATGCCTTCACGTTTGTTGCTGCTCTTGTTGGATCTGTGACAATTTGCCTTGGTTTATGTGTGTTCGAGTCCATGTATCTGTTCATGTGTTATGAGCACTTGCAATTGTGTTTTTATGAATGTTTAATTCTGTTTAAAAATAGTGACAAAGGAAGCGCAGACAAACAAAAACCTGAACATGCTTGGAACCAAATAAAAATGTTGACTTCACTATTGTCTTCATGTGAAGTATTATAAACAATAATAATAATGGTACTATGTGGTTTCGTAAAATTAAATGTCCAGTTTGCAGAAATTCAGAATGCTTTTTATTTCCGTAGAAAGACAGTTTGTACACCCTTGGCAGCAGAAACAGAATTACGTAACATACCCAAATACAACCTTCAAGGTCGTCGACCACAAACAAAAGAGTTTACTTTCAAAACACCGCTACACGCACACGATTATCAAGTTCAATTAAGACTCCAACAACTAACCGCGGCTTCCTTTTTATACCTCTACTCATTGTTCTGATCCATACATGCTCTCCACTTGGCAGCAATAAGTGGCAAAATTGCCTCTCTCCCCATACAAAATGTCAATTACTTTCTAGATTGGTAATCAGCATAAAACAGGAAATACTAGTAACTTGACATACACTACTGTGTTAGCCTGCTTTTAGTACATGCGGTACTGCAGGCGGTGACACTAATGATACATGAGATGAAGATGGAGCACCAGTGGAATGAGTTGGCAGGGGAAAACCTATCCCTGCGCTGTGTTGTCTACAAATCTCACTTTGCGGTTGACTGGGATTGAACCCTGTCTGCCTTGGTGAGAGCCGAGCGGTCTACTACTCAGCCACAGCACGGCCGTTGTACACTAAGAAATAGAACATAAATGGAACTGGGTATATCTTGATATGGTAACTTACATGATCAGTTAAAAGCAACTGTAAATAGATATATTATAGGATACAATGTCCTATTATTGGCAAATGTATTGCATATCTGTGGGACCAAGCTTTGTGTGGTTGCCGGATGCAGAGAAGTCAGTTAAAGGGACTTTTGGATATAAGATTTGGATATATTGGAATGCTTGCATAAACAAATTATCACATTATGTTGTTTAGATAGATAGTCAATCTGAAAAATTTGCATGTTAAATTGTTATTGTTCCTTACCTATGCACTTTACACAGTCCAGTGATGGTGCTGTCATTTTTTAAGCATTTGCTGTGAATGTTAGAAGTTCTAAGTTATTGTAACTTATGGCTGAAGGTAAATTATAGGTCATTTGTAAACAAAATCTTGTGGTCCATAGTGAGACTCATCAGTTGATTTGGAACATTGCAGAAAAATGTAACAAGGAAACCAGGCAAAATTCCTTAAATTTTCTACTCAAGCAGTCAAAAAAAGGGCAGCAGACTATTGTAGAAAATCAGAAAATTTCATTCTGAAGCTTTAGAAAGGAGGGTAAACAACTTCAGGAGTTAACTATTAAATTTTTCAGTCTGACTCTACCCTTTCATAGTGCATCCTACACATGGCTAGTTGAAAGAACAATTAATTTGCATTATTTGTACCTAATAGTGGTCCAAACTATAAAGCCTGAGCCTTAAAGTACTTAGAGCACAGTAAGTCACCATTAAGGTAGTTGTATCATGTGTTTATGAGAACTCCTAGTGGTTTACAAGGGGGGGGGGGGGGGGGAATCGAGTCAGTTGGAGAATTTAATGTCATGCACGTTGGCCATAGTAGCTCAATGGTTAAGAGCAGCCAGGTGGAGACTGGAAGATCTGTGGTTCAAATTCCAGCTATGTCATTAAATTTTTCAGTCTGACTCTACCCTTTCATAGTGCATCCTACACATAGTGTGAAAGAACAATTAATTTCCAATGCTGCATGTGTTATTTGAACAGAGGATAATGTGTAAGTACATTCGTTTTCAAAATAATAGTTATTTAATAATACAATGTTTAACCAATAGTTTTATAATTCTAATTCAACAGAAAAAAATCAGAGCAGCTATACCACAGTCTGCTAGTCATTTCTTCTTTCTTTTCCTTATTTGTACATTTCGTTAGAAGATTGACATGCAATAATTAGTATGTAGATTTCAAAGGAATTACACAATACTCCTGCTGAAATATGCATCACAATATACAAAAGAAAGGGAATTCAGAATCATTTGACCATTGTGAATGCTCTAATTGCTTCCTGTTTTCTCCTGGTTATGACGTGTGTAGCCATATGCCCACTAATACATCATAAGCGCTGTATTAATGATCATGTTATACAATTTTAAATGTACTGAAGCTTAAATGTCCTGTATTGCAGTTACCAAAGAGGCCATACAACAGAAAGAAACCTAAATTAACTGTTGAACCACAAGCTGCATCATCATCAGCAGCATCATCAGCAGCATCATCTTCAGTTGGTACGTCAAATATGAAAAAGATGGATGTAAAATGTAAGTAACCATTAGCCCATCATCTTAATCTATTTTAATGTTGTGATTACCATTTGTAAGTAAGTAATATCTTTATTTCCCTTTCAATTACAAATTATTATACATTTGCATACTTATTACTACACTGAGTTGCTGGTTACCCTTTGGCCCAATAGACTCAAACTCTGAGGTTGAGCTAAATTCCCATTTGTAATAGATTATGCAAGTAGACATGTTATTCACAAGAAGTATGTTGTATGTACACACTTGTGACCATTTTCCTAAACTTTAATAATGATTATGTACAAAACACACTAGGTAAAATAAGAAATTGCAAACCTTAATATATAACTCTCTCCCTAATCTGAATTTTTCTTTATTGTAGACACTAAGTGAACTTTTATCCTTGATTTAGGAATATAAAGTTTTTGCATTCATATCTTTTAATCTATTGTTTTTGATCTTCCCCTCAATGTATATCCTGGTGCTCACTTTTCAGTAATCCATTTATCATTACCAGTTTCTTAATTTTTCCGAACATGTATATAAGTATATCTCGATTTTTTTGGAAATTCATTTAAACACATGTTGAATAATGCATATTTTGAGAAATTTAGTAACAGTGATGCCCAAATTAATTGATAAAACTATTCACAATCAGTTTTTCACACTATGTCAGTGACGTGAGAGAATATTTTAATATGGAAATAAAAAAACAGAATAATAAACTTTGAAATTCCACCAGTTGATGATTTGATAAAAAAATTCATAGTTCCAGCACCAGAGTGAAGTATGCAGGCAATAACAGATAACAGTCAGACCTTCAAGGTTGAAAATGGAAACAACAGCTCCCGAAACTTGACCTTTGTGAAAAACCATCTACAAATAATTTTATCAACATCTTTAATTCTAAATAAATATTTTAATATTCTTCCAATTACCAATCCTCTAGCACTCCTTTTGTAACTCCAACATATTTTGGCATTTGCAGTGTTTTGGGAGAGGTCTAAAAAGATTTCCAAAACATTCTGATTATTCAATCTCCACTTATCCAGCCATGACTTATTCATAGTTTGATTCCTTATGTCCAACTTGATTCCTCAAGGGAAACAAACCCTTTCAGCCTATTCATTAGCCAAATTCATTTCTTTTCTTAAAAACCATAATTTAATGTGTTACAATTCATTTTATTACCCTGTTCATTACAATATCTTTCTACTTGATATAATTTGGTGCTTCATTGAATCGCAGTCCTTACTCATAGGAATCTTTCTACTTCCTTTAGTTGCTGTTTTTAAAACCAGTTGGAATTGCCAATCCCACCATCAAATCATCTGTATAAGTAAACTGGTTATTTCCACATTTTGTGTGTGTGCGCGCACGGGCACACGTCCCTCTCTCTCAAATGCTGAGAATTTAGAGACTAGAGCTGGATTTTTTAGAATTTCACAGATAATTGGGTGGTTAGTGTTCATTAAGTCATATTTATTACATAAAAGGTACTGTGGGGAAGTCATTACTCCAATGTTGAACAAACATCCACTCAGACAGTTAAGAGGGGAACTGGCCCCTGTGTGTGCTCCATGTGCAGTACGCCTCACTGTGCGGCATGTATTGCTGGATTGCCCGCAGTACGCCCGCGTTCGCCAGTCAATAGGCTTGGGGACTAACTTGATGGGAGTTTTAGGGGACGACCCAGTGGCCGTGGTTAAGGCACTGCGGTTTGTTGCCAAAATTGGTGTTTATAAACAAATCTGACTTAAATTTTAAATTTGTTAATTTTAGAGATTTTAAATTGTTAGTCTTGGGATGGGCTTTTTTTATGTACTCTTATAGTTGAGTGATATTATTATATTTTACCTTTTTAGCCTAATTTGTGTAGCTTTTAGGTTTTAGTCTTGACTTCGGGCCCAAATGACCTTGCTGTCGACGGGCCCTAAAACACCACACACTCACTCACTCCACTCAGACAATCATGGGCTGTGATTAATTTGAACATAGCAGCAGATGATTTTCTAGGCAGATCTGGAATTGTAAGTTTGTTAAGATCTTTCCAATTAAGTTTTTTTAGATGAAGTAAAATAATTTCCCGTAAAGGAATGTAAAGTAAGACCTGAAGCTTTTACTGGTGACGAATATATTCAAAATATTCTCAGGAAACAAGCTAGATGAAAAAACGATAAGAAATTGACGTTTTGGGAGTGTACATCACTGCCATCATCAGGATATTTGTAAGAAATGTTATAAATTTTATAATTGATTTTTTGGTGTTATATCTGTTTAGTATTTATAACGTTTCTTATAAATATCCTGATGATGGGAGCGATGTACACTCCTGAAACATTGATTTCTGTCTTTTCACCTGGCTTGTTTCCCGAGAATATCTTGAATAAACAGCAGTTGTTTATTATTGTATGTTTGTGTGAAACTGGATTATAGCTGTCATTTTTAATGTAATTTTCAGATAGGATTGGTTTCTAATAAATTCCAAAGGTTTATCTTTGTGCCATTTCTGATGTTTTTAGATCTAGAAAAGGGAATTTCCCATTGCTTTCATTTTACGTGGAGAATTTTATTATTTTTTCTTGTAGTTTGAGCAGTTTTATGCCTTCCTCTAAATGTCTATTTTGATTTGTATATCCAATGATTGCATAAGTAAATCTGCCAAAAGCAAATAGGAATGTCCATAGAAAGAGAACATATTTCTGTCTGTAGATTTCCCATTGAAAGCAAAAATACTTCTTGCAGTGCATAGTTTGTTAATGAAATGTATTTATCCATTTCATCTGGTTCCATCTCCGTGTAAAAATACGGCCGAGCAAAATGTAGGTTGAGCAGTTTTATGCCTTCCTCAAATATACAAGCAAAATAGAGGTTCTACAAATATACAATCTGCTGCTATTGGCCGCTCCATGACTCAGTGGTTAGAATGCTTGGCTCTCACGCGATGCCCAGGTTCAAACCCAGGTGACCACAAAGTGAGATTTGTGGTGAGCAACATGTCGCTGAGGCGGGTTTTCTCTGTGATCTCAAGTTTCCCCACCATCTCATTCCATTTTCATTTCATGAGGACATTCTGCCTTAGCTCATCAAATTCTCTGTTTACAAACCTAAAAGAGGTCAGAATTACAAATTAAGCTCTTTTAGGATGGATTAAACTATTACTGCTTACTATTACTAACTCTTTTCTGGTTTCTGTCGAGCCGCTCTAAACCATTGAGCTAATATGGCCAACAGCCATATGGACTGATTGAGTGCATAGATCCTTTAGTGAATACATATTGGGATTACCAATAGCATCACCTAATGGGGCAGCACAATTAGAACTAGGCAGGCATTCTACTAAAATTAAAATCTTGTCAAGGGCAATGAAATATTTATACAGAATCACTTACTTGGAAGATGGCAATATAATTAAAGAATGTTTTCATATTCAAAAGAGAAGTAACTGGGGTGGGTCTTGGGCACATAAAATGTATGACTTGTTGAAGCAGATAGGTATGGGTCATTCTTGGATAAATGCAGAGTATGGGTATAGAGGCTTCTGGAGAGAAATAAAAACAACCTGGGGGAGGGAAGGATATATAGATATATGTAGTAAGTTAGGGCGAGAAGGTTTTGCTTGGGCGAGAACAGGAGTGAGAAACTTGAAAGGTATAGGTCAAGAGAGGGAGCTAGATAAATGTCCATTGTGTGGAGAAGAGAATGCAGATTTCCATTGTATATTAAATTGTAGTCAAACAAAGATATGGAGAGAGCAGGCTTGGCTACGTAAATGGGACAGTTTGGGGGGTGAAGTAGTAATTAGAAAAATGTTGTCAGTAAAAAGAGAAAAGAACAGGAGAACTATTAGGGAAAGTTAAAGAGAGATGGCTAAGAACAATTAAGAGAAAAATGTAGAGAGGGATAGGTGAAATGGCAAAAAGTGTAAAAAGGAGCAGACGGCCTCCAATACACAAAAACCTAGGGTTAGGTGTATGGGGACTGATTACTATTCAATGGTGGGCAACATGATAACATGATAGGATTTTCAGGATTTAGGAATATATGGCATATTTCAGTATGGATTTTATAATTGTAATCTTGATTTTGTATTTCCATTTGTTGATGTAAAAGGAAATAAATTATTACTAATTACTAACTCTTTAAGTCACCATCCATATTAAGACTTTCTTTCTTCAACTTTACTGTTCAGTACTGTAACAAATAACACCAGTTATTGCTACACTCACTTTTTCTCTTAAGGGTTTTGTGAAGTACTAATGTTATACTTAAATCATTGTTGCACACGCTCAGAACAAACATAACTGATCTATAGAGATTTAACTGTATTGGAACACCACAGTGAAGCGAAATAATTATTAATTTTTAGATGAGTCGTATTTATTACACATCTGCTTCACTCGACTGATCTGTCGAGTTCTGCCTTCTGAAAGTCACAATTTGCACTGCACTGCACTTGGTTCTATTCACTGTTACTGTGCACTGAAGAGTTTTTAACTGTCAGTTGCTTTCTCCTCGTATAGGGCCTGGACCCTGGCAGACCATTCTCAAAGGCAGTCCTTCCAGATACAGTCAAAAGGGATCCTCTAAAGCCAGCAATATTGAAAACAATGGCTATAACAGGCAGGTCATTAGCACAGGGAGGCACTTGGGCCATCCAGTATTGGCAATTAGGAATGACTATTATGACACTGGTCTCTTCTCAAGGCTGATCATCTTGACCAGCACTGTCATAGGCAGCCAGGCGATCCAAGTGCACTACCAGCATCTTTCCTCGGGGTAGTCTCTGAATGCAGTAAACTACATTATTGATTCTTTTCACCATATGGTGTTGCCCTTACCATGGTTTCTAAAGCTTGCGGTAATGCCCCTACATTTGGGTAGAGCCATACAGCCATGCTCTGCAAGGGACAACTATTACATTCCACATATTGTGGCAATAGACACAAAAGTTTGCCTCAAACTGCTTTGTCACCAAAATTCTTTGCACTATTCTAAACTATAATCACCTCCTTTACACAAATACACTTCTTCAACAAGTCTGTACAATGTTCCTTTTTGTCTTTTTGGCATTGCACCCTTTATGCTGCTAATAATCTCTGACATATGCTGACATTCACCTCTTTCACGAAGCTGCATTCCGATTCTGAACACAGTTTCAATATTCACACACAAACTACTTTGCTGCCTTTTCCACTGCTCACCTATTCCTTACCACAGAGTAGACTTGCTGACCCGTGACCTTCTTCCTGCACTGTTCCATGATGTTTTGACTCCTCACTATGGAGTTTATAATACCACACTTCTATGCACTGCTCAGTCGGCTCATACAACTCAAACGACTGATTTGTGAACTGCTACTCAGTGCCAACTCCTTCTCAACGAGTTGCACTCATCGACTGATGCTCAATGCTCGAAACATATACAAAACTCTATAACTCTCAGTACTGTACTTAATACTACTCATCATGCCTTGCATCACTCTTTTATATAACCTATCACATGCGGGAGATGCTTCCAGTAGCCGAATGTTCTTGGCTTGCATTCTGGAACAGAATTGAACAATATTTGCATGGTAACAACACAGTTCTGCCCCAGGCTTGTGACGTCTTCATGACATCAGCCAACAGATGTCCTTAAAGGCATGCCTCTCCCGTCCCCCCAGCCAACAGACAATAGGCAAAGTGATTCCACTCTTCGCTCTTTCAGGACAAATTCATGATGGCAGCTCAGTTGCGTAACTTGACTCTTGCTCTCCACAACAGCTTCATGTTTACCAATGTGACAGTATTGCTCTACAGTGCATACTTCTTCCATACCTGATGACATTCTTCTTGGGTCTTTCGCCTTTTCTTTCCATCATTTCTCTTGAATGTATGCATAAGCCAATATGCAAGCCATTTTACTTTTTGTTATAGCCATCTCATTTTCACATGCATATTGGAGAAGCTTTTCATTAATTTACTCCTTTCTGACTATTGCTGTAACTTTGATCCACATTTAAAGGTTATGGGTAGAATCTCCTTTCTTTGAATCTGCTGTTTTCATTTGCTGCAATATCAGTATCCTGAATGTTGCTGCTCATTTAACTACCCTGAGTATGAGTCTCTTAGTTTCTCAGATCGCTTCATTAACACTGGTCGACAAAATTTAACTTTTTTTCTTTCACAAGAATTAAAATAACAGATTCTAAAAGTATTTTTCGTGCTGAATTCAAATATAATTACAGTTTTTCCCCATTGGGCAGGAGTTTTGTGTGATATTCATTTGAATTTTTTATAATTTTCCAAAAAATCCGTAACTAGCTATCTAACTCAAAATTATAACTACTGATTCTGACTTACCTAGAAAGTGGTAGATAGTGATTTTCGGGTATATTTTGCATCTGGAACGTCTCTCATTTTAGTCCAACAGTAGGCAGCCAGCATATTGGAACTCCACTTGCTTTGGTACCTCTTCTCAATTGTAGAAATTTGCCGATGAAAACACTCACTGTGTTCATCGCTGACAGCTCCAAGGTTTTCGGGGAAGAAGTCCAAGTGAGAGTCCAGGAAGTGAAGTTTTAAAGACATGTTGCATCCCATAGCTTTATAAGAATGCAGATCAGCCACTATGTCACGATAGTTTTCTGCTTTATGGTTTCCAAGAAAATTGCAACACAAACTTTTGAAAGGCTGCCAGGCTGCTTTCTCCAGCGGATTTAACAGTCCCTGGAAATGTTCATCAGCCATTAATGATCGGATTTGTGGTCCTATAAAAACTCCTTCTTTCAATTTAGCATCACTGACTTTGGGGAGTTTTGATTTCAAGTACAAGAATCCATCAGAAAGTTTATCCATAGCTTTGAAGAAATTTTTCATAACTCCTTACTTAATATGCAATTGAGGTAAAAATATTTTTTCAGGCTTCACTAAAGGGACACATGCCACATTTTTCTGACCAGGGATAAGAGATTCACGTTTTGGCCATGACTTTCTAACGTAGTGAGACTTCTTATCTCTGCTATCCCACTCGCACAAAAAACAGCAAAATTTGGTGAACCCAAGTTGCAAACCAAGCAATGAAGCAATGACCTTTAAATCACCAGTGATATTCCATTCATATTTTCCATATTGTATTTTCTCTAAAACTAGTTTCATATTTTCATGTCTCTTTCATATCAGCGGCATGCGCTACCGGTATTGATGGAAGTTTATTGCCAATATGTAGCAGCATAGCCTTCAAACTTATGTTAGAGGAGTCTATGAACAATCACCACTCATCTGGCCGGTGTTGAAGCCCAAGAGTTTCCATAACTGAACAAATATTATTACAAAACACAATACCATTTTCTTCAGAGAAGTATACTTTGAAAACACTATGACAGCTACGATATCTACTAATTCTTACATCTTTTTGGAGTAGATTCCACCCTTTGAGTCTGGAAGCTAAAATTTCCGCTTGCTGTTTAGACAGATTTAAATCGCGAATCAGGTCACTAAGGTCTTGCTGATTGGGAAAGTATGGTTCTGATGAACAGCTACTGGCTTCATATGTAAGATCATTTTATTTTCATGTGAATCATTTGGAGTTTCAGTCAGGTCAGAACCAGAGTTATCACTTAAGGTCGTAACTGCATATAATGGTACAGGGAACTCTTCACTGTGTAAGACAGGTCTCATTGCAGATTGCAAATTCGGATATTTAACTGTATATTTTGTTTTAGATGTGATTCCTTTAATATTTGTCAAACAAAAATAACAGTCAGTTAAATGATCCTTCGGTTCCCTCCAAATCATAGGAATTGCAAATAGCATATGATGTGTACCATTTTTCCACCCAGTCAACGAAACACAGCATGTATTTGGGGCCCAGCTCTTACCAAAATCATCAACTTGACAGCCAAAGTAAAGTTTATAACACTTCTTTACAAGTGGGGTCAAATTTCGCCTCTGAGACTTGAAGGTCAGCTCACCACAAATATAGCAGAAATTATCTGCATGATTTACACAATTTCTTGGCATGATGAAAAAATAAAGCACAGAAATACAACATGTACAACATCACAATACACTTCTAAACAGAAAGGAAGGAAATATTTTACTACACACAGTAAGCTCAATACTGACACATCACAATGCCAAACAGGTCTGAACATGTCTAAACAACAACAATGAACAACAATGAACCTGCACAGTCATATTTTATTGGGCTTCAGCATGACATTGCAGATAATTTCAGTAATACAGCTTGAGTAAAATAGCTACATATGAGGTAACGGTTCCTATGACAGGTCAAAGAAAGCGCTAAAATCATATTTTGAAAAGTAGCTTTTACAGAAAAACTATGCCTGATGGGAAAATTCTGACTACATATCTGAATTCAGGATGGAAAATGCCACTAGATTCACTATTCAGATCTCTTGTGAAAAAAACCTTGTCGACCAGTGTAACATATATACCATCTCTGTTGATTTAAATTTAGAAGGTACTATTCCACTTCTATGCGATTGCCAATCTAGAATTCTTTTGTTTATCTTCACAAAATGTGCTTAATTTCTGCCTTAAATCTCTTTAAGATCCCTCTTACTGGTATGTCTGGCCAATCCTCTTTATTTTCTCCTTAGCTGAGAGGTTAACATTGAATATTTGAGATTTTCTTGCATTTACTAAACTCTAAATTTTCGGTTCTCAACTTTTCTTTCTTAATTTATTTCTTCATACTTACCTTGTTTCCTACTCTTTCCACAGTGCTTCATTTTAAATAAAATAATTTCCGGAACTTTCTCTCTCTGTAAACTAACGGTATATTGGTTGTGCACACCATTACTGCAGAACAGATGATAACAAATTTGGATAGAGGTTGAAAATGGAAGTGACGGCTTCCGAAACTAGCCCCTCAATAATATAAAAATATAAGTGACAAAGTGTCAAAAAGCTGGCTACAGATACTTTTTTCAATTAATTTTGAAGTCACTTAACGTTAACAACACTGTTTTCAACACTTCCAAGAAAGTAATTGTAATTTGAAGTCACTGTTACTACATTCCTCCAGTCACACATAAGTCTTAAGATATGTTTAGATGCAAGAAGTACACATACATACATACATACATATTCAACTGGATAAAGAATATCAGAAGCAGAGTAAAATCGGCAGAATATAATAGATATTGTATCATACATTTTTACAGGTTGAAGACTGACTGGTACATTATTTAAAATGATATATAACCATATCTGGAGAGAATGACATGGCTATGCTTAAACGTAAAATATTTCAACCATGTCAGGGCGTTAACCCATATATTATGTTACCAAGGTTGTCTCTTGGCATTCCCACTAATTTTTAAACATTGTTATAGATACGTGGATGACATGTGGGAGATGTTTTAAATGAGAAACAGGTGGATGATGCTTTAAAGCTACTTAATTTACAAAATCCCTAATGCCCTTAAATGATATTTAACGTGAAATGACAAAGTTTAGAAGTATACTGTGGTCATGGCCACATAAGGTTGACCAAGCATTGGAATAGGCTTTGACTGGTTACTCTTCAAGAAAGTTTGACATCAGCATTAATGTGTCACCCTAATAACAGGGGACTATAAAAAGATGGCAGAAAATTAAGCTTGGGTGTGAGTTGCAACGTAATTATTGTGAACAAGTTATAAGTCATTTGTAAATAAGAACTACAAAGCAAATCTTGTAACATATATTTTTGTAATAAATAAAGTTTGTTATGAGTTAAGCAGTGTTTTTATTTGTCGCAACTGATGTCAGGAGTGGATTGAACCATTGACGTGTGGGAAAATCTCTTGGTCCGGCTTGTTGAAATGAAGATGGATATGAAAATGGAAAATGAACCTTCGCTGCACAAATGAAAATGGAAAAGACAGATGAAGGAAGCGTTATCAGCAAAGCTAGAACAACAATGGCTAGTGTTAATGCTCTGAAAGAAAAAGTTGATGATGGCACTAAGAACCTGAGCATCATGGTAGACATGGCTGGAAGAAGATTGCAGAATTAGACAGTCAGCATGCCAGGATACAACATATATATGCTGGTCAAACAACCTAAGTATGATATAACCTTGAAGCCTTCTACCAACAATATAGCATAGTTACCACTTTTAGCCAATGGCTACCAGAGGAAGAAATCGTAAAAGCTGATTGCCAGCTTCCAGGCAAGGGTGGCAGAATTTTTAAGTGGATCCCAACATCTTCAGTCTTCAGAGACATATGGGAGGCCCTTGAAAACCTTCACTTGTGTAGTTTACCACTGACAAGGTTGCAGCAGGTGTTTACCGTGCCAATAAAACATTTGATAAAAGCAGCCACACTTAAAGATAGAGATAGCCAAGATGACAGCTACAACTACTTTAAGACAAGAACTATCCATTATGATGGGGATAAATCTCCTAGAGACAGTCAAGATGATTTCCAAGTGGCTAGTGTTGGAAGTGTGGCCACCCGAAACATTGATTAAGAAGGAACCACTCAAAAGTGAATACCATGTCAAGAAGAATCTAACTATAGCATTGTGGCACTGCACAATGGTAGAGGAGAAAGGACATGTTGCAGGTGTCCATGTGATTACAGTAGTACCTAACTGCTGTGGTACTCGTCATCCCATGAAAGACTGCTTAATTTTGCTCGGAGGCCTCTTTATCAGGCTTAAGGTTCTTTTATGTCATAAATCGATGAGACCACCGGCTTTACTTCCCTTCCAAAAGAATCCATGCTAAGGATTTTTATTCCCCAAAAGATCCTATCCTTTGCCAGTTTTGAACCCGCAACCTCAAGAACCAGAGGCTAGCGTGTTACGCTAGGCCATGGATGACAACTCAATGCCCAAAGAGTAGATAGAACTGGTTGCAGCAGTGTACTGTCACCCAATTATTGGAAGGCACGACCAACTGACGGCTGAGTGGGGGACAGGAGGCATTTAGACCACGCCTACCCATTTATCTCGTGTCACTGAGGGGATGGTTAGGAAAGTGTCACTGATCGCTGGCCGCCTCTTTCCCCTCCCCCTGACGTCAAACAGTCGGGATATTTCATCTAACCCGGAACCTTTTAGATATGTCAGTTGGTCTTATATAAGCGACGCTCCGAGCTGGAAGAGAGTTCAGTTCTTTGCGAGCAGCCGTGAGGAGCGCCGTGCTAGCAAACGGACTGGAAGACTGTGTACGTGTATCAGAGGAGTTGTATGTAATTGTGAGTGTGGAGTGGACATGTGACAGACGAACTGGTGGATTGTAATTGTGTGCGCTACATAATTCTATGTAATTGGCAAATGTTCCAACTGTAATTCGGTGGAAATAAAGAACATTTTGAGTTTGTGCAATTGTACTTTTAATTTCACGAACCCACAAAGTCACAATACCATGGAACACCTCTTGAACAAATTGTCATCTACATAGCTGGGTTATTTTCTGGTTCCAACAGGGTAAACAAACACCTGTTGGTAACCATGGATTATTTCACTAAGTGGCTAGAGGTGCATGACACACCTCAGCAAGAAACGAAGATTGCCTGATAGAGAACTTTTTCTGTTGCTTTGGGGTACCAGTAGAGCTACAGAATGACCAGAGCACCAACTTCAAGTCAAACTTGATGAGGGAAGTGTTATAGCAACGTGGAATGCACAAGACAAGCATGATACTTCTTTACCCATTATCAAACAGCATGATAGGGTAGTACATCAAAATGCTTAAAGAACATAGGAACAACTAGAAGGTCATTACCAACCACCATGAGGAATGTTTTGTTGCTGGCCTAATGCTCGTCAACACATGACATCACAGTGTTGATGCTAGCAGTTTGGTGTTTGGTAGGGAGTTAGATATTCCATGTGACCTGATATTTGTTAATCCCAGTTAAGCAGAACAGTCAGCTACTGAGTATGTGGAGGAACTCATGGTCCATCTTCATGATGTACACAAGATGAACCAACAACACTTTCAGTTGGTGGGTGACTGCATGAAGAATCATTACAACCAGCAAGCCAATGACAAAGGTGTCCAGCAAAATGACCTGATTTTGGTTGAGCTATCCTACTCAGAACAAAGACGTTTGCCCCAAGCTTCAGCAACTCTGGCAATATAATTTTGTGCTTCATTGTATCATAGTCGTCACTCATAGGAACTCTGGCAAGCTCTATCATGTGGTGAACAGTGTTAACAATATAGCCCCCAAGGGAAGAAGTCTGTGGTACATCTGGACCACATTGCCAGATATGACAATACTGGTTGGGACATGTGGCTAGGTATTGGAAGATGCTTTCACCAGCTGCTTCTTAGAAAAACTTTGCAGTTGCAGTCTGGTAAATTCTAGAATGTTACATTAATGTATCTCCCTAGCAAAAGAGAATTACAAAAGGATGTTAGAAAATAAATTTCAGTCAAGTGAGTAAGTCGGAGCTGCAAAGTGTTGCTTATAATACATTTTGCATACTAAATAAAGTTTTGTATGAGTTGATCAGTGTTTTTGTTTGTCACATATTGATTTCAGTGCTTGCTCCTGCTGGTTCCATGATCTTGTATACTCAGTGCCATTAATACTTCACTCACCATTTTCAATTAGTGCTCTTCCTTGAAAATTGCCCATGCCATCCATCTAGATGCTATATTTTTGTTACCTCTCCCCATCTGTAACTCATGGTGAGTGTTTCAAAACATTGCTTTCTTTAACATGTTATTTTTGACAATTTTTGACCAAATGTCTTGTATTTGAAAATAAAGTGTGCTAGGAATGCACAGTATTAGAGAAGTATTGTTTTATTGTCCTGTCAAAGCTATCAAGAGTTGGTCATTCCCCCATTCTATGTGCTTAATTGTCTATGAATGATTCTTTCAGTAACTATCATAACATTAATACTTCTGTTTCTCTTTCAGTTCGCAAGCCGAAGAAGGGAATGGCCACAGCAAAACAGCGCCTTGGAAAAATTTTAAAAATACATAAAATGAAGTTTTAAGTTTGTGAAGTACCTTTTTTTAACATTGTAATATACAGTTTTAAATTTAATAGATATTATAAAAATAGTTAATTCCAAAGAGATATTTATAAGCTGTTTCTCTTTTAAAGAAATTTGAAATGACTACTTGCTGAATGATTAGGTTATCTGAATTACATTAAAGAATGTATAGTTATTCGAGATAAAGGTGCATTTTTTAATGGTATAGTGGTCGCTACAAACTGTTGTGGTTTAAAATGGCTCTGAAAATAACATTTCTACCAGAGTTACAAAATGCTCTTATTATGAATAAATAACAGAATTTTGTACACATTTTTGTTATAAATATTTTGGATGAAAGATCTGTCTTTCAAGGAATGGTCAGAAATAAGCTAAATAAATAACTAAAGCAACAGTATAGATGGCTTTCATTTGTTTTTGTTTTTCTAGTGGGTTTGCATACCAGTAACATTTGTGAACTATATTAGTAATTGCTGGTTTAAATCCAGCATTGGAACAGTATTTTGTACAATTAGCAATTAACTAATACAGAAAATGTTAATCCAGTATATTCCTGAAATATTTGTGTGCAATTTTGCAATAACAAGGATCTGTGTAAAATATTTTGCTTAACTTTCATTTATACTTATGGAACTGGTTTATATTTGAGCTCTGCTGTACCATTTGAAACTGTTGAATATGATATCCTGTAGATTTGCTATGTGAAAGGTTTAAAAGACATTTTTATGTACTTTGTTACTCATGGAACACTGCAGAGTTCTTAATATACCGGAAGTTCATAAAGTCATGGTGTACATTTAATTGGTCACAGGAAAGAAACAAAACAAGATAGAAGTGTGAAATATTCACCAAATATAGGTAAAACTCTCCAAGTTTCTGTAGCATGATGTGCAAGCGTGTACACATGCAGGTGATGATGTAACACCACAAACTGCGCAGCAGAATATCTGCTTGAAAATGTCAGTCGAGATGTGAACTGTACAGAGCCAAACTCAGTGTGTTATGTGGCTTGCTAAATTTGAATCCCTGACCGCAATCATGTGTGCGTGTTAGATAATTACACCTAAGCAAGACAATAGTTCTTAAGGTGTTAAAGAAACATCTACATTTAACGGGTTACAAACTGCAGCTGTTGCACACTATCAAACCGACCGATAGACTCAAATGATTTGCATTAGCTATAGATCATGTTTCATGAGATTGACAATTATAACCGATTCCTGCAGAAGATTGTGTTTAGTGGTGAGGCGACATTCAATGTTAGTGGACATACTCATTGCCATAATGTCCGAATATGACCTGCTGAAAATCCTCATATTTATGCAGTGCCATAATTTCCAGAAGGTGTTTTCTTTCATCGTGATGGCACTTCTCACTATGCCAATATTGTCTGTGAGTTTGTGGACACAACATTCCCCCGGCAGTGGATATGCAGGGGTTCTGTCAAGCCATGGCCACCATGATTCCTGCATCTAATGCTCTTGGATTTTACTTGTGGGGTTATGTGAGCAACATGTGTACAGGGAACGTATCAATGACATAAAACATTTAAACAGAATCACAGATGTCCATTCTGTTACATCAGACTTCCTTAACCATGTGTGGGAAGAATTTGAATATGATTTAGATGCGTGTAGTGCAACAAATGAAGCCCGCATCAAACTGCACTGAACAGGTATCAAACTTAAAAGAGATTTGCTTTTGATTGGTGAAGATTTCACATTTCTATCTTGTTTTGTTGCCTTCTTGTGCCCGATCAAAAGTTTACCATGACTTTACGGATGCACTATTCTGTATGGTTATTACAAATTATTGAAGCAGTTTCATATATTTATTGCAGCTGTATTATTTGACATATTGTCACTAAACTTAATAGGTACACAGAATAACTCTTGTTCTGATTTTACATATTAAAGTGCTCTATGTGTCCCCCACTACAAATTTTGTTATATTAAATCTATAATTAAATTCTTCTATAATTAAATTCTTGCCATAATCATTGCAACATGTTCCTGTCAGTCTGCTGATAGGAGCTTACAGTTCATGTAATTTCACTGGTAAAGGTGGTACATAGATTGTATCTTTTGACTTAATCTCGCATGAAAAAATTGGAGTTAGGTTGGATTTCCATGAAGGCCATAGCTGGAATTGCATGTCTTCATGGCCACCGGAACTTATCTTTTGGTTTCACAATCCCCAGTTTTAAAGGTCCTTAACATGATGGAAGGCAGGTGGAGCATCATGCTGTTGATAGCTGAAGTTATCATTATTGGTCTCCAGCTGTGACATATGCCATAATTCCAGCAAGTTGAGATACACAATCCTGTAGTGATCTTCTCACAGAAGAAAAGGGGCCATAAATTTTAGAAAGTATGACTGTACAAATCATACATATTTTCAGCAGGTTTCAAATATGCTGCTGTATAGCTTGGGGATTTTCAGTGCCCCAGATTAACAAATTGTTGCTGTTGTGAGTTTGCCATTCATGAAAAATGTTGGTTTGGAGACAAGTCTCTCATCAAAATCGATCTCTTCCAGAAGCTGTAATAAACATGTGTAAAATTCTACAATATGTATGCTACAAAATTTGGCCAGCGTTGCACAACCTTTCTTCCAGGCACACATGCTGGACGTCAAATCAAATCTCAAATCACATTAATAATGTCACCAAGGCATTGTTGAATCATCGTAACAAGCCAGTGCCGGGCGCATAAGAAAGAAAGAGACAGAGCTATGCGGGGGCAGAAAAGAAAGAGACAGATAGTGAGGGGCGCGAGCGCTTAACACTTGCCGAGAGAGAAAGAGACAGATAGTGATTGTTACCGAGTGATTCACTGAGTTCTAGAACTATGAGTGGAGGTATAAAAGCGCCGCAGCTGTCAGAGTCAGTCAGTTGTTAATGAAGTTGCAAGTTGAGTTGTTAATTGTGAGTGTGCAGCTACATGAAGTGTACCACCAGTACATTCTTTGGTTTTTTTTTAACGTCTGGTGAAGCAACAAGAGGCCTTCAAGACTGCATGTTGTGTATGTCATGTCATTCTTAGAGCCTGTAAGGGGTGCACAAAGTGTATTTTTGCTAAAATAAAGTTCCTTTTAAATTTCTGCAAACTGCACTTTTAACTCTACGTACCCACAAAGTCACATTTACTGTCAGGAGTGGAACACGACGATGGGAGCTGCACTGGCCAAAATCTTAGAAAAGATGGAAGAAATGAAGACAGCAAATGACACCCTCGCTGCGAAGATGGAAGTGGCAAATAACCTGGCCGTGAAAATAAAAGCGGCCAATGACAGCCTGGCTACAGAAAAATGAACGCCGAATTAACCGAAATGAAGGCTTCGAACGAAGCCCTGACCGCTAAATTGGAAGAGCAGTTGGCCGGCGTGAAAGAGGACGTCACGGACTTGGGCGAGCGCGTCGAAGACCTGACGCACATCATTAACGACCTAGAGGGAAAGGCCGACAGCAACACCAAGTCCCTGAATGCCATGGTGAAGGTTGAAGTATTTGAAGGCCAGGACATGACACATCATCTGCACGCGTCAAACCACCAAAGTACGACGGCACGTTTAACTTTCGGAGTCTTCCGCCGCCAATTCGACACAGTGGCCAAGCACAAGTGGTTGCCAGAAGAAGAGGCCGTACAGCTAATAGCGAGTCTCCATGGATGGGCCGCACTGAACGCGATCCAGACAGCGGCGGCACCCAAGGACATCTGGGAAGCCCTAGAGAACCGGCTCGGAAACCACAGTTTGGTTGCAGCCAGCTGAAGTCTAGGACGCAGCAGCCAGGGGGGACGCTGCAAGAGTTCACCCTGGCAATTGAACAGCTGGCCAGCATAGCCTTGGTCGACCTCCCAACCGACTGCGCACCGTTAGCCGGCGTATGGGTGACAGTCTCATTGCGGACGATTGGGTGAGAGGGAAGCCGTGCTGCGTGCTTGTGGACACCGGAGCAGTCCTGACCATTATCAGACCTGACGTGGCCAGGTGTTTGCCGTCGAGAAAACCGAGCCAACCATACCAGCTGGTGACTGCATCGTGCGACTCCTGTCTGTGAAGAGGGAGGCCCTACTGCAGTTGACCTTGGGGCGGAGTGCCGTGCGTCTGTGGGTGTTCGCCGCGGAGGTGATATTGGGACTGGATACCCTCAGGAGCCACGAGGCGACGGTTGACGTCGGCAGGACGGTCCTGCGGCTTAATGGAGAAGAGGTGGTACTCCGGCAACCCGAAGAACGCCTGGGAATCTGCAGGGTCATCCTGAGGGAAGACGTGGTTGTCCCCGCGAGAAGCGAGGTGGTGGTGACGGCGCGACCTGAAAGCCAGCGGACGAAGAACATAATGCTGGACCGAAAGACGCCGTTGCACGGACTCTTGTGTAGCCAGGACATTGTTGCCGTACCGATAGGAGGTGTCGGTGAGGCTGCTTAATCCAACAGATACCAATCACGACGTCCAGGCCGGGATGGAGTTGGGGACATGAGAGTCCATTGTTAGCGTAACGCCAATCGACCAGACTCAGGAGCCGGACCCGACGCAACACTTGGGGTCCCGGCTGTAAGGCTTACCGGAGAGGGCGGCCGACCACCTTACTGCAGAGCACCTAGAGAAGGTTCGACAACTACTGGGATGATACCAGCACGTCTTCAGCCAAGGCAACAGTGACTACCGCCGCACGGACCCAATTCTTTACCGCATTGACACCGGAGACGCCCGGCCAATTCGGCAACCACCTAAATGCGATTGGCTGGCAAAACAACCGGCAGTATGAGACATGCTGGAGGACATGAGATCCAGGGGAGTGGTTGAAGAGTCTGACAGCCCTTGTTGTTCCTCTGTAGTTCTGGTGACAAAGAAGAACGGCGAGTTATGCTTTTGCGTGGACTACAGGAAGCTGAACGCTGACAACCCAGGCGACCGCAAAGTGAGATTTGTGGTGGACAACACGGCGCTGGGGCGAGTTTTCTCCGGGACCTCTGGTTTCCCCTGCCATCTCATTCCACCGGTGCTCCATCTTCATCTCATATATCATCAGTGTCACTGCCTGCGGTGCCGTATGTAGTAAAAATGGGCCTTAAACACTACACATTTCATTTATGAACGCTGACACCAGAAAGGAATGCTTCCCCTTACCCCGGATTGACAACAGCCTGGACACGCTTGCTGGTGGGCTGTGGTTCTCGATCCTGGACCTGAAGTCTGGTTACTGGCAGGTGACTGTAGACCTGAGGGAAAAGGAGGAGACCGCATTCTCGACAAGTCAAGGGCTTTGGTAGTTCACAGTTATGCCCTTTGATCTGTGCAACCCACCAGCTACCTTCCAACGCCTCATGGAGTCAGTGATGAGAGGATTGACTTATGATGCCTGCCTGCTGTACCTGGACATCATCATCCTCGGCAAGACCTTCGAACCATCTCAACAACCTGAGCAAGGTGTTACAGAGACTGCATTCGACCAACCTGAAGCTGAACGCGAAGAAGTGCCAGCTCTTCCGCAAGGAAGTCAACTACTTGGGCCACATAGTCTTACCAACCGGAGTGGCCACAGACCCAGAGAAGACACAGGCCGTGAGAGATTGACTTCGGCCGAAGGATAAGAGAGAATTGTGCAGTTTCCTGGGGCTCTGCAGTTATTACCGCCGTTTCATAAAGGGGTTCTCCAACATCGCCAAGCCCCTCACCCGCCTGACAGAAGAATGCCGGCCTTATGAGTGGACGGAGGACTCCGGCAGCTGAAGAAGACTCATCAGTTTTTGTGTAATTTACGTCCTCCAACGTTAAGTCATATCGGACAATGAATGGAATTGGTGAAATGATGCTCGAATGAGTTCAGGGTCCTTAGTTACCCAACATTTGTCTTTCAGGATAAGGGAACACCCCGGGTTTCCAAGTAACTCACCCTGACCAAGATTCGAACTCGGGACCTCTTGAACGTGAGGCAAACATGCTACCACCACGCTACCAAGGCGGGCAAGATGCTCCTATTTTGGGATTCCCACAACTAGGCGGTGCCTTCATTGTGGATACCAATGCCAGCAACCATTGCATTCGAGGCGTCCTATCCCAAGGCAGAGTACTACTGCGTCACCCAGCGAGAGCTGCTAGCGGTAGTGAAGTCCTTGGAGCACTTCCACAAGTACCTGTACGGTCAGCCATTCCATTTAATCACTCCGCTCTAACTTGGATACTTAGTTTTAGAAACCTAGAGGGCCAGACAGCCCATTGGGACCAGAGGCTGCAGGAGTACGACTTCACCTCCGAACATCGCAGAGGGAAGAGCCACGCCAACGCAGATGCCATGTCTCGAGGAGCCTGCTGCAGCTGTCAGAGTGGACACGGCAGTGCCTGCGGACGGTTGGGATAGCGCAGACCTGAG
Source organism: Mantis religiosa (assembly GCA_030765055.1). Lineage (NCBI taxonomy): Eukaryota > Metazoa > Arthropoda > Insecta > Mantodea > Mantidae > Mantis > Mantis religiosa. The sequence goes on from CM060950.1 coordinate 55,879,139, forward strand.
GAGGGAGCAGCTGGCGGACGCCCACTTGGGGCCACTTTTGATGAAGTGGAGGCAGGGACAAGACCGACCTGGGAGGATATCGCACCCAGAGGCATTGCGTACAAGTCGTATTGGGCCCAATGGGACTTGCTGAAGACTAAAGGGGGCGTATGCCATCCCGAAGAAGGAGACGACGATCATCAACTGCCTCATGGAGCAACTGTTCTCATGTTCTGCAGTGCCGTTGGTGCTCCACAGCGACCATGGTACCAATTTTGAGTCCCACCTGATGAAGGAGGCACTGAAAAAACTTGGGGTGAACAAGACCTGCATGACACCTTTACATCCGCAGTCGGGTGGCATGGTGGAGAGGTCCATCAAAACCTTAGTGAAACACCTGAGGAAGGTCATGGCCAGCCATCAGTGAGACTGAGACCTCAAGGTGCTACTGTTCTTGCTGGCCTACTGCTCGTCAACACGACACCACTGTGATGACTCCAGCAAGCGTAATGTTTGGCCAAGAGTTATTCCTCCCTTGTGACCTGGCTTTTGGGAGCCTGCCGGAAGTGAAACAGCCAGCAATTATCTCCACATCATGCATGAGATAGCGCTTCAGAATATCTAGACGGTGAGCGAAACAACCGTGGCAAGGACCGTACCGGGTGGTAAAGGGAATTAATGACATGGTCTACGGCATCCGGAAGGTGCCCCAAGGAAAGATGGTGGTACACCTGGATCGTCTGGTCCGCTACAATGGTGCTGTTCGGGCCAACCTGCCTTGAGGAGGGAGTAGTGTCGCCGAGGCATTGTTGAATCACCTCGACGAGCCAGTGCTGGGTGCATACGAAAGAAAGAGGCAGAGAACCATGTGCAGGCAGAAAAGAAAGAGAAGAAGATAGAGATAGTCTGGAATTTCCCACTGTATCGTTATTTTTACCGAGCAATCCACTGAGTTCTAGAACAATGAGTGGAGGTATAAAAGCGCCAGAGTCAGTAAGTTGTTAATGGAGTTGCAAGTTGAACTGTTAATTGTGATTGTGCAGGTATTTGAAGTGTACCGCCAGTACATTCTTTTGGTTTTTTTTTACATGTGGTGAAGCAACGAGGGATGTTCAAGACTGCATGTTGTATATGTCACGTCATTTTTAGAGTCTAAGGGGAGTACAAAGTGGGTTTTTTTTTTTTTTTTTTTTCCTGAAATAAAGAGCATTTTAATTTTCTGCAAACTGGACTTTTAATTCTACAAAGTCACAATAATTACCAGAATAAACCCATAACATACCTTAACAGAGGAGAAGTTGGATATGCTGTCCATCTGCGCCAATAGATTATCTTCTGAGGAAGTTTCCATTTGCATGCATTAGTTCAGCTTCCAAAATAGCATTACACAAATAAAAATATTTGCTACTAAGGCTTCACTTATCTTAAGACCAAAAATGATCTGCTACAGCCGATTTATATACGATTTTTTGTCATTTAACCATGAAATAAATCCTGAAGAGAAATTATTAAAACAACTAAATGGTCTGATAGATTTAATAGTGTGGGAAAAGATATTTATTTTAAAAAAAATAAACATTGCGTAATGAATTTTGAAATACCAGCAGTTTATTCTATTTTTAGGTTTGTTCGTTTTCAGATGTTGGTAATACTAAAAAACATAAGAAAGGCATGTTAACTGGTATCCTTGACAACAGAGTTTATCTGTGGACTGAGGATGCAAGCAACTTGTTTGCAAAATCGATTTCCATTTGAAAAGAAGTATCAACACCAATTTCTTAAGATAAGTGAAGCCTTAGTAGCAAATATTTTTATTTGTGTAATATTTATTACTTCACTGTAGCTAGCTTCATTTCCTACGTAATTCCCAAATAGTGTCCTGATATTTTGGTTTAATTCTTCTAATTTATGGGGATTAGTTCTGTATACTTTATTTTTAAAGTTGCTCCATAAATAAAAACTGCATGCTATAAGATCAGGGGCCATAAATCCTTTCTAATGATTCTATCTTCAAAAAATTCTGCAATAAATTGCAATGACTCATTAACTGTATGCACAGTGCCAGAATTCTGCTGGAAATATTCAGACTGTCTGGGTAGTGTCCAGTTGCTCTTACCCATTGAGCTACCATGGTGAGCATGACATTAAATTCTCCAACTGAGTCATGTTTTTCCTAGTAAACCACTAGGGGTTGTCATACACAATGAGATACACACCATTTGTGGCAACTTACTATTGACCGGGGGATCTGTGGTTCAAATCCCAGCTATAGCATTGAATTTTCCAGTCTTTCTCTACGTATCCAAATCTTAGCCTACAGATGGCTAGTGTGGAAGAACAATTAATTTCTATCAATTAACCTATTTCAGACTTGTTCAGGATCCATCTGCTGCTCAAAATGTGGTGCCAGTATATTATTTCTGATCTTTCTGCATTTGTGGTATACACAAAAAAAAAAAACTATATTCTGTATCCATTTATTGCACACAATCTGTTGATTTTTGATCATATAAGGGAGTTTCGTGAATGCAATCGCATTTGTGTGTAGCATATCACTTATGTTGTGATGACACAAGACAATTTAAATGAAATGCTTCGTCACAACACATTTAATTGGGAATCAATTGTTCCATCATTAACATTCCCCAAAATCCAGTTGTAGAGATTTACTTGACTCTGGTGATTACATGGTGGCAGTTCCTGCACAAAGTAACCTTGTTGGTTTGAACTTTAAAAGTTTTATTCCTTTCCATGCTCAATCTTTTGAGATGTCAGTTTCTTGTGCAAAGTGCCTAAGAGTTTTTCGATTTGATCATTTTAGCCTTTCTCTGATTTCATCTAATTTCTGCTCCATTAGCACAAGCCTTCTTACCTTTCTTTTCCTATAATGAATTGATCTCATCTCCCTTAATTTGTTCACAAGCAAACAAATAGTCTGCGAATGGCTTGCAACCAAGGCAATTTTAAAACACTTCAAGCAAAACTAAGCACTTCTAAACACTCCTAGTATACCTATATACCTTTCCACTCCTAATGTTATTCATGTGCAAACTGGAGTAGAACAGAAATAAGACTGACACACTTGTGACGACTAGAATGGATGTAGGACATGCATGCAGTGAAGGTCACACGAGCTGTGTGCCTGCCAGCCAAATTTTGTAGCATACCTACTGTAGTTGCTTCACTTTGTCGCCTGGTATGATGACTTGTATCATTTGCAGACAGTAAGGCTTCATCTTTAACCATTTCCTTAAAATCTTCCAAACAGTTGTTAGTGGCATGTTTAGCTATCTACTTGCTGTGCTTGTTGACTTCTGTGACTGTGTGTTCAACTCATTCACATGCACTGAACTGTGTCTTCATTCACTGTTGGTTAACCCAATGATTTCCCTTCCTAGAGGCATTGTGAAGTTAGAAATGGTGATGCCTTTGCTGAATGGCTCTGGCAGGTGATGGACTTTTGTGAAATTCTGTTTTGAAATGTCACCGCGCTGTAGAAGCAAATGTAAGAGATTAGAACTTAGCACAACATATGGTTTCTTCTCAACAAGTCCTATCTTGACTGACTGCAAACTGATGTGCTCTTGTGACAGAAATCCAAAACTTGGCTGCAAGAAAACGAAACTGTTTTGAGTTTTTCTGGTGTCTGTGAAGTTTTGTGACAATATTGTGACAACCTAACCATGGATGGTAACGGATAGGGATATCCGTTGGGATTTTCTGCAAGGTTCAATTTTATTACAAAATCCCAAAACTACAACTTAGACAAGAAAAGGTTTACTACAATAATGGAAAATACGTAAGTGGCTGCATGACCGGTTACCTGCCCTCACAAGCTGCAGACACACACGTCCGTTCAGGTGAACCGTTGCTACAAGTGAGGCAGAGAGACTTCTTTTTACAAGCTTCACTATCAGGAGGAGGGAGGGAGAGGTCACGTGGCATGACATCACACACACACAACTAGTCAAAAGATGATTCAAAATATTTAAATTAAACAGTCACTTGTGACAATATGTCAGATAATACAGCTGCAGTAAATATATTAAATTATTTCAATGATTTATAATAACTAGTATTTTTCTGTTGCCTTCATGGCTTATGTTTCAGGAAGAAATGTTATCCAAGCTTGAATTACTAAGAGAGGTCTTCTGTCTCTCTGCTTAGCTTTTCCTTAAGAAGCAAGGTTGATGCTAAAAATCTCAAATGAATCATTGGAATAAATGTCCACAGCTGTTCATATTCATTCATCAACATTATAGCAAACAAGCTATAAGCAGTAACTGAAACACATATTGCTCTTTAAAGGTAATAAATAATGTAAAACAGGCTGTGGTGCTAGCATTCATATATTTCAATGAAAGATAAATAATAACAAAACTATTTTAAATCAGAACAGAGTTTGAACACCTGTTATATATCAATAATAAAGCAAAATCAGCAGATAACTAAAATTGTGGCTATGTATATACAATTTCTCCAATATCATAGTGAATAATATGCATATCTCCAATGTAATATCTCTGTACCCAAGAAAAGCACCAAATGCTTATTTGGATAGTTAAGCCCTGATGTGGATGTTATACGTGCAGCTTCTGTCACGTGGAGTGAAGGCAATGTTTAGCTGAAAGCGAGGTAATAAAGATTACTATAAAGTTAATTCTGTTGGCTTTTTAAACTGGAATGCAGGACATTTAAGAATGAGTAATGTTGCAAAAACATTACAAGTGTACTTGTTCTTATTTAGTTTCATGAAAGTTTCAGAGAAACAAGGTAATAATTGATGCTTCTGTTCTGCACATTGTTTAATGGTGTACGAGGATACAAGGCCTTAAACTAAATGAATACTTCAGTGAACAATCACTAGCATTCAAGTTAGTCTACAGTTGACTATCAGAGCACGGACTGACATAAGCTTTTATTATACAACAGTTTTCTTTGAATTAAATGTTTTTATATATGATACTGTGAAAGAAGTTTATTTTCTGGTCACATGTTTTCTTACATCCCTTCTTCCTGCTTCCTAAAGCATTATCCTTAGGTCCATATCTATTTAAGCAATTACTATCAGATATTTAAGCTGTGTCAACCACTGAAAGAGGCATATGGCTTGTAGGGGGGGGGGGGGGAGGTGGTATTTACTTTTGTCACCAAAAAGAGATTTACTCTAAGAGCATTATACATTCAGTTATCTCTTCAACTTGAAGACCATGTGTCAGGGATAAAGAAAATGTTACTGAGGATTGTTTTTAATAGAACACTAGAACATCAAGTTTATAAGTTTGGGCTGCTAGCAGTTGAAATCAACATATGAGTTAATTGATGGAAATTAATCATTTATTAACACTAGCCGTATATAGGCTAAGGTTTTGGATAGATAGTCAACTTGAAAAATTTAATGCAATGGCCAGGATTTGAACCACGGATCTCCTGGTTTCCGTCCAATCGCTCTTCAACTTCTGCTTCAAGTTGACTCTATCCAAAACCTTGGCCTATATATGGCTAGTGTTAAGAAATGATTAATTTCCATCAATTAACTTAAATGGTAAGAATGACTGGACAGAAACCAGGAGATCCAAGGTTCAAATCCCGGCCATGGCATTGAATTTTTCAAGTTTACTATCTGAAATCAACTTTATTAGGGATTCAAAGAAATAATTACATATTTTTAATAAAAGGAGGCAACACTATTGAATGACATTAGAGCTAGTACTGAATTTAATGTAAATCCTTTTCCTGTGGATATTCTGTGCCTAAGACTATGTAGTTATTTCAGGAGTTTGTTTTCAAAACTTAGCAAGGATACCATGGCCAATTGAGGAGGTTTTTCTAAAACTCAATAAATACAAAATACTTCAGGTAACTTGTACCGTTATTTTCACATAGTTTTTTTAGAAGAATTTAATAGTTTCTCTAGTATTAGATCTTTCTGTTTTAAATAAAATGTTCTGGAAGATATTGTGAAACAAAATGTTAACCATGAATGATTACAGAGTGATATATTCAGATTTTTTCAAAAGCCAATAAATGCATGTATATGGAAGAGAGAAACATTGTTTTAAATATGTCAGTTTTGTTTCTGTTCTTTATTTACTTATTCATTTATGTATTTATTTATTATTACAAAAATTCCTATTCATAAATAAGTTGTAAATATTGGCCTACATGTTAATTATTACATACTAAATATTTTATTTTAATTCTTTTTATTTATTAAGTTTTAATTTAATGTTATTAACTTTATTGAGAACAAATATAATAGCAAAAATGCAACACAAATTATTATACAGGATGAATCACCTTAAACTTGCACCGCCAATGGAAAGTGGTATTGGTGTGTGTTTTTCACAGCATTGTTTGGTAGTTACGGGCTCATAGTTTTAGCCTATAAATAGATTTTAATAACACCAGGAAGGTTTATTTTTGGAGAACACATACACTTTTTGAAATGGAATAATGCCGAATTACATCAAAAAGTCAAAAGTATGGTAAATTAGAATGTTAATGTGTTTTCCGCAGGATTCTAATGCCAGTAATTCACAAGAATTTAACCTTCCAAGCTTGTGTCCAGTATGACCACCAGCTTCAATACAAGCTTACGTCTCCTGTGGTAAAACTGCTGCATACATTCTAGCATTTCAGCAGAAATTTCAGTGCAGGTAGCAGTAATACATTGTTTAATATCATCTGGTGTAGTTCACATGTTCTTGTAGACAGTGTCTTTCAGTTTTCCCCATAAAAAAAGTAATGGGGTCAAATCAGGTTAATGGGCTGGCCAAGGTGCAGGTCCCTTTCATCCAATCCATTGATTTGGAAACAATCCGTGAGGACCAGCTGTAGTAATTCATGCACTATGGGCTGGACAGCCATCATGCTGGAACCACAGATTTCCCCTAGTCTGCAGAGGAACGTTTTCTAGCATCTGTGGAAGATGGTCTGTTAGGAGGCTGAGATACTTGTGCAAGTTTAATGTTCTTTCTATGTAAAAAGGGCCTATGAGCTAATGGTTCACTATTCCACACCACACGTGTAAACTCCATGTATGCTGACTTTCCACCTGACAAAGCCAACAGGGATTGTCAGCAGACCAATAGTGCATATTTCTGTAGTTTACCTGGTCATGATTAGCAAATGTTGCTTCATCACTAAACAAAATACATGATGAATCTGGGGTATCATGTCTTACTGCACCAAAAGTGAACACGATTCTCAAAATTATTTCCATGCAGCTCTTAATGGAGAGAGATGTAATAGGGATGACATCTATGTCAATGGAGCATGCGAATTACACTTGCCTGACTTTTTCAATTGTGCAGGAACTTTTTTGTGAATCTACTGCAACAGCAGCCAAAACATTAATTTCTCCTAGATCTCTAAGTCACCTGTTTGTTTCTATTATGTTTTCTTGGTGTTACACTACCACTTTCATGTAACCGGTTGAAGAGGTTGATGAATAATTGTCGATGTTGATTTCTATTGGGATGTCTTTCCATATACACCATACAAGAATGAACTGCATTCTTCATATACTACACATACAGTGTGAGCATGTCAGCTTTTTCTGCATTGGTAAATCCCATCTTCATTCACAACCTACTACTTGAACTATCACTGACTAGAACATTGCAATGCACAAATGAACCACAAACACGTGTAAACAAACCATAACATCATATCTAGCGACTAAGCTGGTTAAATAGAACACATAATTGTCTGTGTGAAAAAGCTTCAAAATAAGATGTCTTGTAAACTACTGGCACTAGAATCCTGCAGAAAACACCATCAGTATTCTAATTTACCGTACCTTTGATTTTTTGGTGTAATTAGGCATTGTTCCATTTAAAAAAGTGTGTTTGCTCCAAGAATACACCTTCCAAGTGTTATTAAAATTTATTTATAGGCTAAAACTATGAGCCCCTAACTACAGGAGGATCCTGTCCACACTGCCAGGGCGGCAGTAAAAAAGAGGCAGCAAAAACCTCCTGGAAAAGGTGTTAGCCCAACACCAAAGAAAAAGGGTAAATTGATTCGGCCACCTCTAAAGTCGTCATAAGCTAAAGGAAATCAATACCTCTTCCCATTGTTACCATGGCTATCCTGCATTGGAACATACGTGGAATCAGAACATGCAGACCCGAACTGGAATTGTTGCTTAATAAACACGAACCACTCCTCATCTGCCTACAAGAGACTAAGTTGCGTCCCCTAGACGACTGCAATGTCAGAGGCTATACTCCACTAAGGTGCAGCGTTGCACCTGAAGTGTATCCCTGCGCATGGATGCACTATAATGCTCCTCAGAGATGACATTTGTTGAATTTGTACCCTTACAAATTACCCTTACCCTTTTTTTGTACAGTCTGACATCCAGTCAGTTGCTGTACGCATCACACTTCCATCCATACAGTTCGCTATTTGCAACCTTTACTTACCACCTTCCGTTAACCTCTCGCTAACTGATTTACAACATCTGGTCTCCCAGCTACCAACACCTTATTTAATATTGTATAGTAATATTTGTGTTTTCTCCATTGTCCTAAGTTGCTTTTTAAGTGTCTTTATTGTTTTTTCTTTTAAATGTTTTTTAAATAAATATATTTTTACTTAGTGTCTAGGTTTATAAATGTCTTCCGCCACAATTGTTTTTAATGGGCGCTGATGACATCGAAGTTGAGTGCCCTTAAACCCAAATCAATCGATCAATGCAACATTATTGTGACTTTGTGGGTTCGTGAACTGAAAAGTCCAATTACACCACTCAAAAATGTTCTTTATTTCCACCGACTTACAGTTAAACACTTGCCAATGACACAGAATTACGTAATGCACACAATTACGAATCACCAGTTCGTCCGTTACAATTCCACTTTGCTCTCGCGATTATGTACAATCCTCCGATGCACTCACATAGTCTTCTCGTCGTACACTAGCACTGCACTCTTACGCCAAGAACTGACTCACCGAATTCGCTCACTGCCGCCCTTTTTATAGGAATATCACCGTCTTCTAGAAGTCTCTGGTTTCAGTGAATTACCACGAAGGTTCCAGGTGGCAGTAGAAGGGGGGAAAGAGGCGGCCAGCGACAAGTGACATTTCCCTAATCATCCCCCTCAGTTAGTGACAGAGACTAATGGGAGGGTGTGGTTGGCTGCCTCTGGCCCCTTACTCAGCTGTCGTTGGTTGCGCTTTCCGCTAATTGGGTGACATTATGGAGGAACCACCCCTGCATTCAATCTAACTATTCCTTTGTGTAATGCTATTCAGTGAGGGATGTCAGTTTCTTTATTTTGTGTATTAGTGTGAAACGTAAGTTTTTAATTTATTTCACTCAGTATACGATTAATTTAATATTACGAAAGCTTTGGCCAATAATGAACACGGTTAATAAACTACTGGAAACTTAGTTTTCGATACGAGCATTATAATCTTCGCAAAAGTTAAAGGCATAAGAAGGCCGCCCGTACTGCAGACTCCAACGAATCCTAAGCTTGCCCCTCCTGCCAGCGCTGCCGAATGTGGTATAGGCATCTCACATGCCTAAACTGAGAACATTATCTCATTAATTATGCTCGGATAAATGTTGAAAATGACAGATGCTGATCTTATAAGAAAGAATTTTATTTTCTGATTATGACCGTACAAAATTCTGTCTCTACGATACTTAGAACACTAGCGATGCACTTTTTTACCTTTCACGTAGTTATGGTCACCAAAAAACCATATGAGCCTGAGAAACAACACCATTCCTCATCTCATGCATAATGAAAACAGGGTGCCTACTGCACGCACATTGAAATAGGCCGAGCTAATGTCCAATTCCATTTCAGAGTATTGTGTTATTTTGTTAAAGTGAACGGCATCGTTAAGTCGTATGTCGAACTCGAGTTGAAATATTGCTAATGTTACATAAAATATGTGTAAATGGTTTTGAAAAAGTGTAACCTAAGGATTGAAGCAATAATTCAAGCTCGTATCTTTCAAAACAGAAAAATGGGCAATCAAATAAAATATGAGAGTCATCTCGAAGATGATTTTCAAAAATACAGTAAGATGTGAATTTGATTTTGAATCGAAATAGGTAAGCTGAAAATTTACCATGTCCAGTTAAGAATTGAGTGAGAACATAGTTAGGATTAACTAATTTACATTTGTCTGTCAGAAACCGTTGGGTAATATAAATCCTTAGTCAAAGCACCACAACCACTTTTTAACCAATATTCATTCCAGTCGTCGATGATAATCTCCTTTAATGTTTGTCTCACATAAGAAATAGGGCATGAGTGTAAATTTCTGGAAGATCTGAAGTCGCAGCTCTCTTTGCGAGCTCATCTGCACGTACATTTCCGGCAATCCTCACGTGCCCTCTTATCCATAAAATGCACAGTTGATAATCACTTAATAATTGAATCCTTATTTCAGCAGCAATAGGGCTGCTGTTTTTTTTATATCTTTCAAAGCTGCAATTGCTGCCTGTGAGTCACTGTAAAGGCGAGCGGTACGTTGTAAGTTGTTGCACCATTTCACTGCTTCACGAATTGCTAATAATTCAGCTTGAAAGACTGAACACTTCTTAGCAAGTTTGAACATGGAAGAATGGCATTCTATGGAGCGAGAAAATACCTCAAACGAACATTCTACTTTAGCATTTTTATATGGCCCTTCAGCTATCCGAGAACCATCTGTGTAAATGGAGTACTGGTGGTATTCTGCTGCAGAATCTTCAAGAAGACTAGAGACACAGGTGGCTGGATGAGAAGCTTGTTTAACTGGTTCAAGTTGCAGGTATGAAATATGTTGTGGCAAAGATCGGCCATTTCTAATGTTGTTGATATTTGCCTTATATACACCAGTAAGAAAGATAGGTTCAATATCTGCAGCAATAAGCGCTGCTAGAGTGGAGATGGTGCGGTATCTTCGGATGATTCTGAAGATGTATCCACGCTGTATCTATAATAATTTAGTCTGTGCCCATCTCTTCTGAAAAATACTTTGCAAGGCTTCTGCACAGTAGAGAACCATAGTTTCAACTGCCCCTTTATAAATTAACTTCAATAAAGAAGTGTTTAGGCCCCATGTTGGTCTCTATTTAAAGCAGTCAGTGCAGTAAGATCACTAGCCTTCTGGGCTACATAATCAAGAAGATTTCGGAACGTCAGGCGTCTGTCTAAAATAACTCCTAGATACTTCAGGTTATCCACTAATTTAATCTCTTTATTATTCGTGTAGAGAAATCATTCTTCCAAATTTCCTTTCTTAGTCGCTAGCATAGCCAATGTCTTGCTGGCATTAAAGTTCAATTTGTTAGTTACACCCCAGGAATGAATGATAGGGAGGGCTTCATTGGTGGTCGGCTGTAACTTCCCTTATGTGTGCAGTGATGCAAAGCCACATAATTTTGAAAAGCAGATATAGCCACACCTATGTAATGCACTTATTGTTTCATTCCATTGAACAGATAAGGAATTATGGACTGTCAAAAGAAATAATGCTTGGATGTGTTAGCATTTTAATTAGATCTATTAACGACTCAGACAGTTCCAGCACTTTCACAGCATAATTAAGGCCACAAACAGCAGTAATACTTCTGAGTGTAACCTTTCATTGATTAACTTATGTGACTCAAATTCAGTTGTATGTCATAGCCTGAGAGGTTTACACTATGCAGAGAGCACCAATTGCCATCTTAGTACATATTGTGACTTTGTGGGTTCGTGAAATGAAAAGTCCAATTACACAGAATTACGTAATGCACACAATTACGATTCACCAGTTCGTCCGTTACAATTCCACTGTACGCTCACAATTACGTAAATTCTTCCGTTGCACAGTCTTCTCGTTCTTACACTAGCGCTGCACTCTCTCAGCTGTTCGCCAAACACTGACTGTCTGACGTGTTGCTTATATAGGGTCAGCTAGCCGATCTGGAAGGTTCTCGATTAGATGAAATATCCCGTAAGTTCGAGAACACAGGTGGAACAGAAAGAGACGGCGCAGTGATGTTTTTTGTCCCAGCCACCCCTCCTTAACGTTATAAGACAAACGAGGGGGCGGGGCGAACGCCGACCGTCTCCTGCTTGCCTGCTCTATAGGGTGTTCCGACGTTCGTGTGACAATATATAGTTTAAAGTCTTACCAAGTTAAAGTAAGCCATTTACCAAAACAGTTGCTGTACCAAGCAAATCATACTTCACAGTCAGATAATTACATGAGATTTTGTCCTGTTGGAAGATGCACTATGCATTAAAATTTATTTTTAAAACTGCTTATTTTCTTTTTCAGCATTTATTACTGTGCTTATACATGTCATTAAAGCATTTACAAAGTTAAGCTTAGGACAGTTTTTAATGAATGACACGGTTTTTATGTACTTAATATTCTTCTTAGATTCATTGAACTGTATTTTTCATTCAAATCATAATCATTTATACTACATGTACATGTGTGAATGATAATCCAACCAAAGTGATTAGAAGTATATAAAATAGTGTATTTTATTCAATGTATGTCTTTGCCTCATGTACTAATTTGTGAGGTTTTACTAATATCATGAATCAATCACAAATTTCAGGTTTTTCTTTGAATATTCTTAGTAAATATAAGCTATTAACAGAGCTTCTTTGTTTTCTATTTAAAGAGATAGTGCTATTTTTTGTACTTAGTTGTTTGTATCTTTTACAATTTATATATACTGTCACCCGAACGTTGGAACACCTATAGAACCGGCTGGTGGCAGCAGCAGGAGACGGAGGCGTTCAGACACGCCCCCTCGTTTGTCTTATAGCGGTAACGAGGGGTGGCTGGGAAAAAACATTACCATGCCGTCTCTTTCCGCTGCCCTTGATTTCTCGAACTTATGGGATATTTCATCTATCCAGAACCTTCTCGATCGGCCAGTTGACCCTATATAAGCAACAAGTCGGGCTGGAGGAGAGTCAGTCAGTTCTTGGCGTAAGAGTGCAGTGCTCGTGTACGACGAGAAGACTGTGTGAGTGCATCGGAGGATTGTACGTAATTGCGAGAGCAAAGTGGAATTGTAACGGACGAACTGGTGAATTGTAATTGTGTGCATTACGTAATTCTGTGTAATTGGCAAGTGTTTAACTGTAAGTCGGTGGAAATAAAGAACATTTTTGAGTGGTGCAATTGGACTTTTCATTTCACGAACCCACAAATTCACAATACTTTTCTTTAATTATGTTTTTCGTTTTTTGTTCTTTTTGCTTTTTGATACTTTCCTTCCAGGGAATTTTTCAACATTATTCTGTGTACAAAGAAATTGCATTACTCATGACCTTGTGATATCCTTTCCTGTTTTCCAGTACCTGTAGAATGCATTGATTTAGTGTCAGGTTTTCTTGTAATTATCACAGTAACAAGCTTAGGAATTCACACTTCAGGGAAAGGAGGTACAGGTGTCATGTATAACCTCGACAGCATCTTAAGTAATCTCACTCTGTCAAAGTTGCAATTGTTTCTTAAAGATCTACTTATTCAATTATTACATGAATATAAAAGCTATAATGCTTAGTGGCAACAGAGAAAAAATCAAGTTTGGAAGTGGCTTCTGAGACCTTCCCCCCCTCCCCGAATTTAATTGGTCAACTTCTTTCGAAGTCACATCTCGCACATTGATGAATAATTTACACACATTTACTCAGGATATTTAGCGCGTATTATGCTAATATGTGATAAATGAATTGTGCCGTAAATTATTCGTTGGTGCACGAGATTAATCTTCGAAAGATGTTGGATTCAATCAGTCGCTGAACACGGTAGGGAAGGGTGGTGGGAGGCGAATATACCATAGCTCGGTCGAAATTAGAAGCTCATTGCATTACCGACGCCATGTTGGTTAGTTCACTTAGCTGGCATCGAAAGGTATAAAGTGCATTCAGATCACAGTTATACGGAGGTAAACGAATAATTGTGTGTCCCCTTTCGAGAACCATAACATCCACAACATAGGTAAGTCTTGCTCCTAGGTTTGTTGGCCTCTATTAAATACCGGTGTAGCTTTGTTAAATATACCACAGCTCGGTCGAAATTAGAAGCTCACTGCATTACCGACGCCATGTGGGTTAGTTCACTTAGCTGGCATCGAAAGGTATAAAGTTGCATTCAGATCACAGTTATACGGAGGTAAACAAATAATTGTGTGTCCCCTTTCGAGAATCATAACATCCACAACATAGGTAAGTCTTGCTTCTAGGTGTGTTGGCCTCTATTAAATACCGGTGTAGCTTTGTTAATGGAGGGAAATAGAAAGCTATGTAGAAATATACAAATGGCTCAGAGCAAGAGAAAAATAAAAGGAAGATAGGAACATGAGGAAGCAAAAAAGGAAAGGATTTTTCCTGGTATTTTTGGCGATTCATTAGGATGAGATGCACAAAACGATTTAATGCGCCTGACAGTGCTGACGCTTTTTTCTGTGTAAGCATCAGCTCGTTCTGTTGATTTGCTGAGTGGGAACATTAGCTGGTTGTTCTTTTCTTTATCGCAACTTTCGCTATTATTTTGCGGCCATCACTATGTACGACTGTACATGCATGTTTCCGAGTCGAAGTTCGTTGCTAGGAAAGTACATATGATGATGAGTTTGGTGTGCCCTCAGCCATAATTACAAACTGGTTAAGTTGTGGTAATTAACCTCAAACTTGCACAAAACGAATGCACACAGAAAACAAAGAGCGCGCGTAAAAGCTTAGCATATTAGTCACCAGATGTCAGAGTACTCTAGAGTTGGTGTTGGTCAGAGTGTATTGCTGTAGTGCCTACGACAGAGTGAGTTTATAAAAGCTTGGTAATCATGCAGCTAATATTAGTAAATGTTAGGCTAATAAGTGCGAAAGTACCGTTAAAAGGAACAACACTCCTTTCATGCACACAAATGAAGACAGTCATGGAAGTGCGATGAAGAGGGATAATAGTTACGTTGAAATATGCCGGTACCAGAAGGATTGAGCCGGTTACTATCAACCAAAATGCAAGAGTCTGCAGTAGAAAGTGTAGTGAAACCCTCTGCACGAATAGAAGAAATTACCAGAAATATAGAAAACTCATGTGGAAACCTAACCTCAAAAGATTAGGTGACCATACTCGAGGGAACTAACGATATAGTGAAAAACAACGGGAGCACTGTATGTAAAACTCTCTAGGTACCTAATGAAACTGCAGCATACAAATGTAGTGATTGTGAACATACCAAAAAGACGCGATCTTGACGAGGGCTCTTGTATAAATATTGCTGGTGAAAAGTGTAACGAAAAAATAATGAACATTTGTAGTAAATTTAGGAATTCAAGCATGATTAGTGCAAACAATATTGATAGGGAATATTATACAGGCCATGGGCTGCACCTAAACTGGAAAGGAAAGGAATTACTGGTAAGTCAATTAGTAAACTCAATTAAGAGTAATAGCACAATGATCCTCCCTCTAGGGTACATGTCAATGTGGAAACAGTTCAGGGAAACGTGGTACAGGGACTGAGTCATTAGGGGCTTAGTCTGCTGTACACTCCAAGGGTAACATATTCAGAAACAGAAAATTTAACATTATACACCAAAATGTACAATATCTTGTAAATAAAACTGAGGAAATTACTGTATTTTTGCATGAAAATAAACCATATGTTCTAGCCATCTCTGAACATGGATTAAAGGAAAACGAACTACAACTCTGCCAGTTAGAAGGTTACAAATATGTAGCGTATTATAGTAGGCATAATTATAAAGGTGGCAGTACTGCAATTTTTGTCTCAAATAAAATATTATATGCAAAACCCAAAAAATGGATACAAAATAGCAGTATAGATAAACTTTCATTCAAGGTATTTCTTTCTGCAGCCCTTACTTTTTGGATATACATATGTACTGCATCTAGTTAATTGGTCCATCCTGTATGGTGTATTTCAATGTGGTGGGCAAAACAGCAGGTAAATATGTTTTAAATTTGCCTACATATTGTTGAACACGTGATATGACACTTCATTTGACCTTCGGTATGTTTTCAGAATTAACAGTTTACACAAAAGATAGTAAGAGGGAATGCGATCTGTATGTGTCAGTCACAAAATGATTGAAAAGCAATTAGTGTAAACAGCAGGGTGTCCGCAAGTTTGTTATTCTGGCTTAATCCTTTGCATTTATCTAATCCATTGCGATATGGTAAACATTCTCCGGTACCTATGAAGCAATAGAAGCACTTCCTAAATATGTTGCATATATTTATAATAGAATAAATGGTAAATTATCTAGGATAAATAATAACTAAAGTGAATTCTTATCCATGTATTTCTGAAAAAACATGAAAATGTGTATTTTTATGTAAAAAAAGATTTCATAATTAAGTCAGTAACCTTTATTCAGTATTCACTGTTTTGTACGCATTTATGTGTTTGCAGAAAAAATATTTCTTTACCTAAGAATCCGCACCGCGCTGATTATGTGTACTTTGCAGTTATATGTAGTTGGAGGTATTTTTCCATATACTATGTGTTTCATCACAGAAATACGTCCCCTTTAAGTCAGAATTATATAACTGAAGTAATAATTAATGCATTTAAATATAACAAGTCAGAATAGTACTTCAGAAATATTTTTAATGGCCACTTCTAATTATGGAAGACATTTGAGGACTTGCATAAAACTGGTATAAAAATAATTCGAGAGGAGTGTGTGGACAGTCATATCAACGAAGATGTTAGGTTTTTGGTTGTTAAAGGCGAGGGAAAAAGCGATAAACATCCCTAACTTCCATTTATCTCTCACTTTTAGATGCAACTGTTACTGCCCTTTCAAAACATCAATTTGCAAATCTTTACTTAAGGGTTTCCCCCCCCCCCCCCCCCCAAAATGTTAATTTTAATTCAAAAATTATGTAAAGGATTACGTGTTCTTAGCCTATATTTTCCTCTATCTCTCTCCTTCTGTTTTTATGAGTTTAACTGCTTTGAACTGGAAGAGCTGCACGGAGAGTGAAATTGCTAAGCTGTGCTAAATAATCCATGTCGCCGTCTTCTATTTGTATTTATTTGTTCAATGTATGTCCTCCATCATTAAGTCATGTCGGACGATGAATGTAATTAATATAAGAGATTCCTTCCGGGCTTTGGAGCCGTGGTCTGATGGAGTTAAGCTGTCCATACGTTTCGCCCATCCCTGCGGTGGACATCATCAGTGGCGTGGTCTTAATCTTCTAGGTGAAGGTTCAGGCACAACTGAGGCGCTCGCTAGAGGTGTCGTATTTATATCCTGGTTGGACGTACTGGATTGGTGCAGCTGGAGCGGGGGTGTGTCCTCGGTGGGTGGGGTTTCCCTGTACTGATAGTTGATTGGCTCTCGTGATTTTTCTGCCTTTTGGTTTTGTTTTAGCCGTTCCAGTATCGGATGCCAGATGTTGTTCAGTTTAAGAGCCTCTCCCTTTCTGTTGAAATTATTGGAGTGTTTATAGATTTCAATAGCTTCGCGTTGTAGTCTGGCGTGGTAGTATGGTGTAGAAGAAAGCACCTTTGTCTCCTCATACTGGATAATATGTTCACCATCGGCCCAAATGGCATGTTCCAGTACGTCCAACCAGGATATAAATACGACACCTCTAGCGAGCGCCTCAGTTGTGCCTGAACCTTCACCTAGAAGATTAAGACCACGCCACTGATGATGTCCACCGCAGGGATGGGAGAAACGTATGGACAGCTTAACTCCATCAGACCACGGCTCCAAAGCCCGGAAGGAATCTCTTATATTAATTCTGACCCCGGCCGTGAAAGCTTCCGAACACTGATGAATGTAATGATCAAATGAGTCCAGGGTCCATAGAGCTTAGACTTATCAGATATACATCCTTCAGGATAAGAAAAAATCCCAGGAAAAAACCTTATCACCCTGACAGAGATTCGAACTCGGAACCTCTTAAACGTTAGGCCGACATGCTGCCACTACACTACATAGGTGGGCATCATATCTATACATCCCACAGTCTATTGTGAGGACAAGAGAAAATTCTCTTTTCCCAGCGAACTTCCACGGACCACATTAATTGTACACACCACATATATATGCTAATCTGGGACAATTTAGAAATAACCAGGAAGATATTTTCGAATGATGCTTTCGTTGAATGCCATTGACAAGGAAGTAATCTGTGGCTAGTGCTCAGTTAGCAAAGTGTAAAATTTATCATACTTGGACTTCCAATGATGTATACTTTAGTTACGCAATATTTAGCTTTATAGTTTTACACTGGTCAACAATTAATTTCCGCCAGGAAATTTGATTGGTATAAGATGTGAAGTTGTTTGCGCTGATTTCAGAACTGCTTTCATTTCTTTCATATGATGCATAATTCTCTCTTTATACCTAATACACACTTAACCCCAATTGAAGATTGTAGCACTCCACAAGAGAAAGCAGAAGTGATCTGACATTATATCCCTTACGTATCCTGGGAAAGCAATGATTTACTGAGTAATGTAAGCACAACATTTATGTTTCTTATATGTTAGATATTGAAGTACTTCTTTTGCAATCGGCCCCAGACAATGGTGTGTAACAGTTCATTGGTATATTAGTAATGTGCATGAAAGATTGAGTGCAGTATGTTTGTCATGCTTGTTGTCAGGAAGCTTTGAATAAAAATACATGTAAGTGTACATTAAAAATAAGTACGAATTTAGTATTTGCTCTTCTCTGTGTATCCATTGTATACTAATGAGTGTCGCAGAAACTAACCATTACACCCTAATGGCCTTTGTATATATACATTAAATTATAAAACAGCACCAATGGAATGCAAAATGAATATAATATTAGATGAAAATAAATTTGCCTTAAAGTAACCTGCAATAGTCATTTATATGGAATACTTTTGTAGTTGTAAAGTAAAAGTTACCAGGAAAGACAGGTAGACACCGGAAAGGATCATAACAGGGCACAAAGTCTCTTAAACCCTTGGAGCACTTGTGAAAGACATTTTCCTTATCTAGATACAAATCTTACGTTTGCAAGCTTCAGCTAATGTAGGTGAATGCACGGCCTTACTATACGAAGAAACCATTGAGAACGGTATGTGTGAGTGACAAAACTGTAATAGTAGCTGTTTGTTAAAGACATGACGCATAGAAATGGAACATGCAGTGTTTCATTCCTCATTTTGTCTTAGCACTGTGTAAGATACACAACGACATGGACACTCAAGATTTCTTTGAAAATGTGCCCACCAGCTGCTTCAGTTTAGGTGCCCACTTCGGCACTAAAGAGCAGAAGAGGGTTGCAAACGCAAGAGGGTTAGACATCCTGAAATTATTTGGCATAATACCAGATAGGGAAGTAGAGACAAATGCTCTCCAATGGGGTGAAAACCAACGATGCCCACAATGTCAGTCGGCGATGACAACCGTGACTTCGGCCAATCATGGTCTTGGGTGGAGGTTCAGATGCAGGAACAACCATTGGCTGGAGGCCACAAACAACACCTTCCTACAGAGGGTATACCTAAACGGTGGGTTTGGCGCCCACACTGTGGTGAGGTTTGCCTATCTGTGGATGGTAGGCCGCACCTCAAAAGAAATTCAGGACGAATTGGGACTGGCTCACGACACAGCTATAGCCCGGAGCAGCTACTTTCGCGATGTGGCCATGAAGATCGCGTGGCACGACTTTCGCCAAATTGGCGGCTTTGGGAACATCGTGAAAGTAGATGAACACACCTCTTCAAGCGGAAATACCATGTTGGTCACCAGTTGATGTGGAGGAACCACTGGCTGGTTGGTGGCATAAGCCGGTCAACTAAACTCCGCTTCGACCTGCTGGTGCCAAACCATTCCACAGAAGCCCTGCTGTCCATCTTACATTAGTACATTGATCCCAACAGCTGCCTGATCAGATTCCTGGAGGGCAAATGGACAGTGCAAAACAGTTTTCCGGGGTCACGTCGTTGTCAACCACAGACTACATTTCGTTCACCCCTTAGGGATATATGTGTATCCACGGGAGACTTTAATCCCCAGTACTTGGTTGCACAGTGGTGTGGACCACCAACAGTGTCTGTTGTCCATCCTCTGAGGTATCATACCCAAAACAAAGAGAGATCATGGAGATCCCTTAAGACCACTCTGCGTTCATGCACCAGCCTGCAGTATTCACCAAGCCGGGGAGTCATGTACTGCCAGAACATCCTCAACATGCTGGATAATAAAACAGAGCCATTCGTAACACTCTAGCGAGATATTGCTAGAGCTTATCCAGGTGTTGGTAAGGAAACAATGTCTAGAAACATCCAAGAGTGCAACTGTTACGTTTGCTACCCAGATTAAAGGCAACAGCTTCGCAAACTAAAATAAAACCATCAAAACAACACACGCCCCCTGTAAAACATCAGCTATGCTCACTCGTAATCAACCCCAGACAAAACCCACCTCAGTATCAAAATCCTATACAGCATCCATGTTAAACATTTTCCAACTCCTACCAACTCCAACTAAAACCCATATCAATATCATACACCCCCTATAAAAACCAAGTTAAACATTTTCCAACTCCCAGCAACCCCAAATGAAGCCCATATCTATCACACCCCCTATAAAAACCAAGTTAAACAGTTCCCAACTCCTACCAACACCAAATACCACCCATATTAATATCCCTATAAAAACCAAGTTAAACATTTTCCAACTCCTACCAACCCCAAATAAAACCCATACCAATATCACACACCTCCAATAAAACCCATATTACACATTTTCTAACTTCTACCAACCCCAACTAAAACGCATATCAATATCACACACCTCCTATAAAACCCATTTTACACATTTTCCAACTCCTACCAACCCTAAAATTTGTTTCAGCGAAACCTGGATTCTAGTTAGCTGAAAATTAACATCCATAACATGTGCATAGCGTAACTACTGAATTTATGGTTAGCAGTCTCATGGTTTTCACCATATCTATTTTACTGTCCACTTTTTGTTTAAAACGGTGAACGTATGTCTTGTGACTGTTTTACGTGTACTAAGATTAAGCACACTTATAAATCGTATTACACTTTAATTTACTGTTACACCATGCATTAACTATAGCTGTACAAGTACACACATATTAAAACGTGGGGCAAAAAGAATAGATCATCCTCACATAAGTAACATCCTCCAATAAGCTAAATTATATTCCTGAAATACTTTCCTTTCGTGATGAAAAAAATAGTGTTTGTGTGGGGACTTGAACATTTTCTTGCCATCGGAGCCGCGGCTGCTGGCTAGCATACGGTATGGGTCAGGCATATCCATCCATGTTCACTTAAGGTGCATTTTATTCTAGCGAAAATCTGTTTTCGTATAAAACAGCAATATAAACATTTGCAACTAATGTGAACTTAGGTCTTTTTCTGAGTGTTAATTACATACTGTAATTCTCATTTTGTGCATTCAACTTCCCTTATGAAAAAAAAAAAAAGAGTAACATTAGTTTTGTTCCAAAAGAAATGTGTGATGTCGTTATCCCCAAAGCACATTGAGAGACGATAACCAAAGGGATGGATTCTGCAGAAATGTTTTTCATAAGACAGCAAAATAACGTGATGTTCTGTATTCGACCTTTGAAATCATAGGGTCAAATGTACATAATTTGCTAATTGTTTATAACCCTCATATTAGACATTATTTGCACGTGCATCATTGTAAACCGAAAAGTAATACATGTCTTAATCCTCATTTCTAACATATAGGGATGCTTTTTTCAGTTAATGTTTGTATATTTTCGTAAGAAAGCCAAAATTTCTTACAGGCATACTTCTATCACGCATTTGAAGTTACACTGTTTCCCTAGAAGTATTTCTGTTCCCAGATGTACCTATTTTTGGCAATGTCCACAATGAGGAACATTATTGTTGTTGTTTTCAAATGCTAGGCTTTGGCAATGAAGCCATTAGCTCTCTTGCTCTCCAATATTTCTGTGTAGTGGGTCTGGCAGGTAGGGCTTCACAGGTTAAAAGATGTTATTCAGTCATTTCCTCTTCTATGTTGCACAGAGGACAATTTGGACTTGTATAAATTACTATTCTGTGTAAGTGTTTGACCAAATAATCATGTTCCGTAAGTAATCTAAAATTTGCTACTGCAGCTTTACGTGGGATTTCTGGAATAATTTCTGGATTTTTAATTAACATATTCCATTTTTTATCTTTGGCTTTGTTAGATATTGATTGGTATTGTTTGTTTTTATATTTGCTTTTAATTAATCTTTTTATGGATGTAAAGGGTAAGTTTTTACTTTTGTTCTGAATTAAATTTGCACCTTTTTTCGCAAGAAAATCAGCTGATTCATTTCCAGCAATTCCATAATGTGCAGGTATCCATTGTAATATAATTCTTTTCTGTAGTTTTTGAAGTTGTTGGATCATTTTGTGACATTCTTTAATTTGGATTGACCTCATTTTATATGAACATGTTGCACATAATGCTGCTTTAGAATCAGAAAGTATGACAGCATTTTTTAATTTATCTATTCTGTATAGAATGAGGAACATTATTTCTAGCGTCATTGAGATACAACATTACCAGGAATACACCGCCACTGCACAGCATTCCCTCCCTCTGCCCATTCCCTATACCCACCCTACCCCTACAATCACAGTTGCCATATGTGTAATGACCCAAAAGCCCTACTCCTACCAAATATCAGGTATAGAAATAACCCTAAATAAAGAAAAAGTGGTAATTATTTCATGCTATCGATCACTAAATGCTAACACTAACGAGTTTTTTTATATATTAATTAAAACATTAGATAAACTTCCTGGCCAGAACATAATACTACTTGGCGACATCATATTTAAAGACAAAAATAGTGGTAATTACAAAAAGCTGTTAGACTATGTATAAATTAAAGCTCACAGTAGATGAGCCAACTCGGGTAACAGATACGACAGTTACTATGATAGATCAGATTATCACAAACCTCCCCGACACCATGTATCAGACAAATATAATAAAAAAGCCACCTGTCTGATCACTATGCTCAGTGTATAGAAATTGATTGCTATACACCAAAACACCAGAAATACTATGTAAATACAAGGAATATAAATAAAGCAAGTGTAACAGGTCTATGCTCCCTACTGGGTTATCCAAGCCAAAGAAATACTAAATGTTACGACAAATATAAAATCAAAAAAGATGAAAAAAGTAAGGTAGCATACCTTAAACACAAGGAGTATAAGAATATACTAAAGAAAACAAAATCAAATCATGTTAAAAGCATGCTTAGTACTAGTAACAATATAGTCAAAAAATCCTGGAGCATTATTAACAATGAATGTGGGAAAAACAAAGGCAAATATACCAACATTCATCTAAATAAAGGCCAACTAAGAATTGAGGATCCAGCGGATTTAAGTAATTCATTTAATCTCTAATTTTTGGAAAGTGTGAATGAGCTGATATTAAATAAAGTCAGGGATATATCATATCAATACAAAAATTAAACCACTTAGCAACTCTATGTATCTCAGAGAAATAACAAAAGAACTACTTGAATCCATAAAAAAAAATGAAAAACAAAAATTCTTCTGGGCCTGATGGTATCTCTAATGCTTTACTGAATCAATGCACCCCTTACATGATAAAACCGTTATTAAACATAGTTATTAAAATCAGCCAGTAATGCAGCCGAACTCGATGTTTGGGAAAAGTTGTTGATTATAAAAAAACAAACAGTATACTTTAAATTTCGAATTGCCGCCTGAAAAGTCTTTGGAAGTTCATCTCACAGACAACCAGCTCACTTCAAGAAACCACAGATCCAACCAGTCGGATAACTGCTGACGATGGGGACTAACTCTTAGGTTTAAAGGCCATTCTTTGCATTACAGGAATTGAGTATTTCTATTGCTACTACCCAAGCCCCTTTATTATCCCAGTTCTTATCCCATGTTATTTTCCTCCAGTTTTCTATTTCCTTATATTCCACTACATAGTGCTCTATGCTTACTTTGAAGGCTTACAAATTAATAATAGTAGTAGTGTTCATTAACACTAGTTTTATACGTAATGTTGGCAAAAATATTTTATTTGCATCAACAAGCGGCAGGCTGCTCACATTTTTTTGCCCTACTGCTGAAGTTTCTCTTGATGACCACTCCCTAATTTGATACTGATTATGCTCATTATCTAACTCTTAGTATTATTTGAAGCAGTGATGTATTTAATATTTGAAAGTAATGAGTCGGTAATTCCAAAACAAACATCACTTAAATTATCCTTACTTGGACATGTTTCGGAGAACGTTTTGTCCCCATCAGGTGGGTTTAGCTTGGTTAAGGACAGGAGCCATATTGAGAGGTGGTTCTCCAAAGGAGTGTATTTTATGTGGAAATAAAATAAGTCTCTGTAATTTTCTGCTCTATGGTTTCCTAGAAAATTCACGCATATTGACTTAAATGGCAAGCCAGCCATTTTTCTCAACTGGAGTGAAAGTCCTCAAATACAGCAGCATCCAGCAGATTGTGTAGTTGAGGATCTGAAAAAATGCGGTCTTTTAGTTTAGGTTAACTCAATCTTTGAAATTTTGCCCTTAAATATTGGAAAGCCCTGTCTGATTTGTGTATTGCCTACATAAAGTTCATTAGACCTGGCAGCATGGGTGAATCATATGCACTCTCACACACTCATTTCCTAATAAACAGATCCACTAACAGAGAAGATAAACAGTTCAAACCCCTCACCCCTTCATTCGTCTCTTGCCTTCTTGTGGTGGGTAGAAAGTATGTTGTTTTCAAATGCTATGCTTTGGCAATGAGGCCAATTAGCTCATGCCAGGTCTAATGTTTGTTGCAGTAACTGTAGTGATAGGTATTATGAATGGGTGAGTTATGTGACAACACTTGCATATTTTAAATGAATCTAGCATCCTAGTCATACTGGGAAGGCAAGCATAAACACTGTGGAGACAGCAAAAGTGATTACATTACACATTCCTCTAGCTTGCCTTCTTGTGCTGGGTAGACAGTACTTATGTTGAAAAGGATAAGGGAAGCGGGGAAGTGTCCAAACAAAAGCAAAGGGAAATGGACAAGAAAGTTTGAATTGAATTTATTTATACAACTTGCTATTTACAATATTATCTACTATACATACATATCCTTATTCTACAGTCTGTGAGGTTTAACTAGTCGTGTGCCTTTTAGAAAGAGAAAGGAATACTGACAGTCTCACTCTATGACGTAGCAGGCAAACCAGACACCCCAGCCAAGCATGCATCAGTGGCGGAGCGTCCCTTCTCCACTCCGTCCGATTGTTGCTCATCCCCCAATTCACAGTCAGAAATTTCAAAAGAATCTTCGTTTTCTTCTTCTGATTCCAAGTCTTTTAAATTTATAAACTAATCTGTCTGTAATTTCATCTATCAGACTGTCTTTTCCCCGGTAAAACTGTTCAGTGTTTTGTACATGCTCACGCGCTTTTCCAGTTTTCTGGGGTCACTTTTCTAATCGCATTATGAAACAAGGCTCTTACATCGACACTTTTAAATGAAATGTTATGTTTGGCACCATGATTTTTCACTTGTGCCCAAATAAGTTCAATAGCATTAAAGTCGCAGTGATAAGGTGGCAATCTTACTACGGTATGACCTTTGTACATCTGCGAGATTTTTTCATACACTTTGAAATTATCTTTTTCACTTTAATTAATTTGTATAGCACTGGATTTGTTGCTTGTGGATCAAACTTAATACTCCTATAACGGAGCCATTCCTGCATATGGGATTTGAGTGAAGATGAAGTGGGTGCTTTATTAATTTCTATGGAATGATAAGGGGCATTGTCCATAATGATGACATCACTAGACGCGATGTTAGGTAGTAATGTATTAACAAACCAATCCTTGAAATTATTATTATCGATTTTTTCATGTTAGTCTTTGGTTGAATTTGACTTAAAGGTTAGCAAAGCATTAGGAATAAATCCTGGTGAATATCCAGCATGTTCATATATAATTGGCTGCCTTTTCCAATTGGTGTTTTAAGAGGGAAATCAGTTACATTTTCATCAGCAATACACTTCCACACCGTATTTCTCGTATGGTTTATATTTACCCAGTTTCGTCAAAGTACACTATAGGCCTACCTGTAGGTCTCAGTTCTTTCATTCGTCTTAAAAATTTAAATCTTTTAGAAACAATATCCATTTGTTCCATTAAGAAGTGTCTTCCTTGTGAATTTTTACCGTAACTGAAATTAAGCTTTTTAAGAATTTTCTTAAGGGCCACACGCTTCCTTTAAGTAAGTCTTTAGCTCTTAAAGCCTCATATATGTCCAGCAAACTAGGTAGAAAGTCTGTATGATACATTGAATAGATTGTTCGCTTAATAGCAGCAGCTGTGAATGAATCAATTTCTGTTTTTTGCAGTCTTCTATTAGGGCGCTTCTTGCCTGGTGTTTGCAGTCTACCGCCGCTAGCTTCTGCATTTTTGTCTTTTAAAATTCGTTGGACAGAACTAGAAGAAATACCTGTAGCAGCAGTTTTCTCAACGATGCTTGTCACTGAAATAGTAGGCTTTCCACATTTCAAAGCTTCACATTCACCACTGAAGAAACCGTGAACTTTGACTACAATTTCCCTAGAATCTAATTTTAGAACTTTTCCTCGAGATTCAACTTGAATCAACACAAACACAACTAAAACTACAAGAAAATAATTCAACATTATATCCATATGTTGCAACAATGAAAACATTTTGTGTGTCATTTAAATACACAAAACAATAAATGCACAGTTCTATCGCTCATATGCCACTGACAACATTTAATCAACACACAACGGAGTGGGGGTTGCGAGTGTCTACTTTCCACGAATCACGACAAAGCAGTGGTTGCTGACCCACCCACGTGTGCTAGACAAGGACAGCATTCTGTGTTAGACAAGGATAGTAGAGAATACGCCAACTTAAACCTCACAGACTGTAGTTATATAAATTTTGGTGCCATTTCCCTTATTAACCTTGCTAGCTCAGCCTGCTTGCCCCCAGGCCTTGTAGCTTTGCTGAGTAGCACAGTCACCTTTTTCTCCTTTATTCTAATTTGCTGTTTCCCCTTATCCCAGCATATATTCTTTTCCACTCTTTACTTTTCTCATCCGTTTCGCTTTAGCTTTCCAAAACAGGTTCCCTATATTTCTGTTTCTACTTTCATTTTTCCCCGTAACCATTTTCTAATCCAAACCATTCCTTCCCTCTCCTGTTTATTACATTACAAAAATGGTGATAGCGGGCTTCCCATAGCTAGTCCTGAAATTTGTTTATAATATTTTCCATCGAAGACAAAATAATTTTGATGTATACATATTTCAGTCATTGCCAAATATTCTTCTATTGCATTGGCTTCTAGGTTTATAGAATTTAGCCATTTTTTCAGTTGAATCAAAAGTTTGTCTAATGGAATGCTAGGGAAGAGGGAGCAGACATCAAAGGATACTAAAGTGTCATGAGGTTTTAGTTTAAGATTTTGAATTTTTTCTACCAGGTCTAAAGAGTTTTTGATGCATAGGGGGGACAAAAAGAAACATAGGCACTAGAAAGAAAGAACACTTCAGGCACTTAAGATACAAAAATGTTGGTAAGTCCGCAATAGCCGCTCATTTCTGGTCTGAAAATCATGAAATTGAAGATAGCACATAATTACTAAAATACGTACAAAAACATAGTGATCTCGTCATATGGGAGAGAATATACATAGAAAAACATAAAAACCAAGTAATGAACTTTGAAATCCCGCCAGAAGAGAATCCCACATTTAAGTTCATCACTAAATCAACAGATGGCAGCAGCAACCCCAGAATTACCCACACCACTGGATCAAGCTTTAGTCGCATAAGAGCCGAAGATGCAAACGATGATTTGCGAAAAATGTCCTCAAAATAGGTACGAAAGTGAAGCAGATGTGTAATAAATACGACTCATCTTAGAATTAATAATTATTTCGCTTCACTGTGGTGTTCCAATACAGTTAAATCTCGATCCAAAATGAAGTTTCATTCAGCTGATTTAAGACAAACTGTCTTAATTACTGTCAATATTGGCTGCGCTCAATCCTTGTTTCTAAGGAATTCGGTGTCCTCTAAGCTTGTTAGGTTCTCTGTCAACTTCAGAAAAGATAAGGTATGATAGAGAATAATCCTAAAAGTGGTTGGCCCAGAAAAACAACTGTAAAATAAGATAGCATATTTCTTAGTGACTGATCCTGAAAAATTAACTTGAGCAATATGTGATGCTCTTGAGTGAAAGTATGGGATAAAATTCTACTTTACCACAGTTAAGCATTGATCAGCAGTTGTTCTCAATGCTAGCTGACCTATCAGAAACTTCCTATTTGCAAGAAGAATACAAAGACCAGATTTTGCTAAGAAGTATACAACATGGACTAATTATGATCAGTCCAAAATCCTCTGGAGTGATGAAACCAAGTTCAATCTGTTCTTATCAGATGTTTGAAGACCAAACAACAAGAGAAATTACCATGGCTACTTAGGTACTTACCATGAGCCATAGAGAAGGTAGCATCGTGGTGTGATGCTGCCACATACTTTGAATTTAAACATAACAATGATCCTAAGCATACATCTAGCCATGTATGGCAAAGGAAATTTTGAGAAGCATACAATTAACATTTTAAAGTGACCAAGTCACAGCCTATAACTTAATCCATTTGAGCTCCTTTGGGAGATGTTGCCAGAAAAACTTCACCAACAGGAAGTTTTATAAAGCACTACAATGCATGGAGAAATATTGCACAGGTGTACTTGGATAAATTTGATTCAGTGACATCAACATGTGGGCCTCGCTGTGGCCGAGCAGTGAGATAGCATAACTGTCACCATGTGAAATTTGTGATGGGAAACATGGCACAGGAGTGAGTTTTCTTCAGGATCTCCGGTTTACCCCACCATCATTCCACCAATTGCTCCTTTATCATCTTACCTTTCATCCATTTTGCCCTCATTCTGTTATCTACTTCTCTGTCTCATACCAGGCTTGGGGCTGATCATCCAACCTGGGTTCTCTCTCTGATTGAGAGTTTCTATTCCTCAACCCGATGCCTAAAGGAATAAGGAATAGAGGAAGAAGAATCCCCTAACACCACAATAGTGGTGAAACTATTGAAGTGGAAGAAGAAGAAAACAAGATGTGCTGCAGTCATTAAAGCAAAGGCTATGCAACTAAGTACTGCAATGCGGATCTGTGACAGTTGTGCTATTGGCACTGGGGATTCGGAATGGTATACGGATAAACAGTGCACTTGCCCTGCATAAACATCAGAAGCACTGTTACCACATAACTAGAAATCTTCTAGAAGTTTTACCATTCCAAATGCCTGAAACCTGTAGAGGTTTTCTAAGCCCATAAAACTGAGCACTCTCATGAAGCAGTAAATTTCACAGTTAGCGAGTGTAATAAAAAGTGCTTTTCTGTCAAAGAGTTTCTGATTACTGTGGTGACATACAGTGAGCACTTTTACTGCAAAGGATTAGACACATCTTTTGTTTGATTTACCAGCAAATGAACTGTCTGGAGGAAGAAGCTACATTGCTGTGTATATGTTGCAACAAAAGTGAAGTAAGAGTGAACATTAGAACTAGGTTAAGTGACAGTCAGAACTGAGTGAAGTGAGTGAAAAAACTGGACAAAATCACAAATCAAAATTTATCCATTGATATTCATTTTATTTGCTTTTGATTTATGAAAATAACTGGAAAACTTACATTAATTTTTATTGCAGACAAGACCTTTGTATTTAATTGCTGTATAAGGGGTAATGTATTACATTTTGCATTCTCAGTATGTTATTTATTTTACTTCATTTGGATTATCATGTAGATTTTTTATCTTTATTTATTTTCCCTATAAAATATTTTTGAGTGCTACTGTACTTAGGACATATCAATATAAAATACAGTTAATAAATTTCTGAGGAGTTACTCCATTCAGGATTTTCTTTTGTTTCGGGTAACAGTCTGACTCACAAGTTGGACTCTAATTTTGACCTAGAAGTAGCAGGAGAGGTGGATGTTGTTTCTGACGTTCCCAAGAACGGAATAGAAGAACTATTGAAGGCTTCAGGGTACACTGCTGAGAGTGCTGAACCTAATCCACGATTAGAAGAAATAGAGTATGTTGAGGTTTTTTGTGTATATGTGTTGTTGTTACATTTATAATAATGAATTTCCTCAGTTCTAATATTTTGGATGTGGAAGTAATTTAATAGTTTTCTCTTGGTTGCAAAGATGTAGCATATCCAAATTCAAAATATGTAGCTAATTCTTTGTGTTCCTTGATGAGGATTTTCTCCCAAATTTCTAACTCTCTTAACTCCTTGTGGTTTTTTATGTTTAATATTGAAGTTTATACTATGGTGAATTCTCCTAAAATAATGTGCAAAACCTAATTTATCTATATGCTTGAATTTATTAATGTATTCTTTTTAAAATGCTGTTTCATCCTGACATTGAGGTTTCTTAAACATTTGTCTTTTTTTGAATTTGTGGAGGTTTTGTTCATTATATATTCATCAAATCTGTTGTACCCACCTATTTTAATTAATAATTTCTTCATAATTGTTATGGTCACTCTGGCTCAAGGGGGACATTCACCAGCCTGGGCCCAAACCAGAGAAGACAGCATATTTATGTTGCTGGGGATTGAAACCATTGACTTTGAATAGCTCAGGATATGTGTACACATTCTGAAAATCCAGAGTTCAGTTCTATCACTATTATAAGTAGAGTTTGAAGCTGTATACACAGCACAAGGTGCCTGCTACATGTGCATAGCATGACATAATTGCATGTGTATGAGATGATACGACAAGACAGGAGCAAGAAATTCAAAGAGTAATAAGGTAAAGGCCAGAGAAAAATAGGAAAAAGGGCATGAACTGAAAGTAGGATACAAAAAAGATACAGATAAATGAAAAATGTGAAAGCTGGAAAGATATTGAGGCAATAGTCAACTAGACCCATCCAAACGCAACAAATTCTGAAACCCAAACCAAACCCAGCCCATCAAGACCTGCAGCAATTACAGCACGCACCCAACTGCCATAAAAAATTAAACAACCTCTGTGTGACAAAACCAATAACAAAATGAAGATAGGAAGACAATATGAGAATGTTAGCAAGAGAAGAAAGATCGACAGAACTAGAGTTGGCATTGGACAGCAGTGGTTCTAGATATCAGATAAGTAAGAATGCAAGGAAATGCACTTCTGAAAACAAGAAATAGCATTTGGAATTCAGTACTCAATAAAACACCTAGACAGCCAAAAAGCAGCACTGGCTTTGAGCTGGCACACATCCTATTATGGACCAATCACACAGCTTCCACTTAGAAGAGACATCATTGTCCTGCAGTCAACACTCCCATGCTGGTCCCAAGCCAATCGTGTGATACCCTGTGGCTTGTCACACCCACAAAATTGGCTACATATATAGACCAAGCAGCAGTCTGTATATCATCCATGCCACGTCAGCTGAGGGACCTTACGGGCTGCACCTATCCGTTCCTCCTCCCCCACACCCCTACCGCATCCATAGAACTAATCCTTGTTTCACATAAGCTTGCCCCGTATCTCTTAACGGTCACATGACCTTATCACATCTCATTGGCTGCTGTTGTGCTGTAAAAATTAGTTCATTATTTAACATGGTGATATGTCTTTATATGTTGGAAGAGAATTGTCAAATTTATATTTTCGTAACTGTTTTAATGAAATATATTACGCAACAGAGTAGATTTATCTGAAATGCATGTTAATTCTTAAACGAAGTAAAGGAGAGGTTCCTATGCTCTCAAGCACATGGCACGATAGCACGTGATTTAGCGGTAGTGATGAAATATTTGTTTATATGACTTTTATCACTGACCTTGTTTTGAACTGGATTAGTCATATATCGCCATTCGACAGTGTGCTATGCCTAGTGTGAGAGCTAAATTATTTTATTGATTGTTTATTGCGCATGTACTTATTATATGTATAATGGCAGAGTCTACCACCAGTTTTTTGCTGAAGCATCACAAGGTAATTGTAGTGCATGTGTTTAATGCACTCCCAGAGAAGAATCCGTCTTTGTCAGTGAGAGAAGTCGAACAGCTGTGCCCTGAACTTACAGGTGTTAGATTCGTAGGAAAATCGTGACATGAGATTGAGACAACAGGAAAATTTACCGCTCAATGGGCGATATTGCTGTGTGGTGAAGATGTTATTTAAGGACAATCAGACTGTACCGAGATACAAGTCGCAAAATATACTACCTTGACGAGACTTGGGTGAATGAAGAACACACGACAAGTATGGCGTGACACGACTTTTAAGACTGAAAGACAAGCATTTTTGCAAGGTATGTGTGCTGGTTTAAAAAAATCCCTGTGGAAAAGGCCAAAGGCCTTTCATTATAAACTTGTTCCAGTTTCATTGCTCATTCATTCAGTTTCAACTTGCTCAGTTTCATTATAAACTTCATTATTTTTGCATGCCTTCATATTCTTATTTGTATGATTTTATCTATCTTCATGGCAATTATTATGACGTTTACTGCAGGTTTCAACGTGACAGGAAGGCACCGCCTATGGCCTATGGTGTGAAAGCATTAGCCAATTAAGATGAGGGGGAAGGTAGTTGCACGCGGAGTGTCCTTCCACTGGACACCGTCCTTCTTATCAGCCACTCTACCAGTGTCACCGCAAGCCACATAATCGAGCGTTACTGAGACGACTATGTCGTCAGGTCAGTGTCCGACATTGAGAGCACAGAGTGCAAGAGAGGGAGGGCACATTGGCCAGGTTGCGTGTTGAGAATGGCGACATTCGGAGGATTGCTAAGGCTCTCAGAAATCACCAAAGTCAATATACCTCCCCCCCCCCTCCCCCAGGGCACTCGGGGCCTGGCTTATTATACTAAGTTCAAGACAGATGTATGCGCTGACTACCTTGAGCATACTCTGTGCCCAAGAGAAGACTCCCAGGACGACATCTTTTTGGAACGTGTCCAAAGGGAAGTGTGTCGATACTTTTGCCGACCTCATGAGGATGCGTACCGACTTCATATCTTCCGTCCTATTGAAATCCAAGGTGCACTCCAGCGTCTAAAACCCAATAAAGCGGTGGGATCTGATGGGCTTTCACCCCTCATGCTCTGTCATCTTCCCTTCAACGCCATGCTGTTCCTGACTAAGATTTTCAATATGTGTAACTCTCAGTCACTTTCTGCGAGAGTGGAGAGAGGTCAGGGTGAGCTGTATGTTGAAGCTTGGGAAGGACCCGGTACATCCCTTCAACTACCGACCCAAAGTCTCCTTTCTAGCCACTTTTCAGAGGGTAATCCTGAACCGCTTGTCCCCACTTCTGGGTGGCATTCAAGCCATACATGACCATCAGTTTGAATTTCGTCCTGGGGACTCGACAGTCCAACAACTACTGCGAGTCATGGAGGCGGCCGCCCTGGACTTCCAGGAACCGCCTTCACAGCAGCAGTGTCCTTGGATGTTGAAGACCTTCTCTACCACCTGGCCTGCCAGACTCCTTCATAAGCTAATCTAACTGGCCCTACTAACTTAATTTATCAACATTCTACACAGTTTCCTCAGGCATTGCACTTTCAAAGTCACAGTCATGGGGAAAACATTCTCTTAGACCCATGAGAGGCGGAGAAGCTGAAGGCTCTGTACTATCTCCCACTGTTCAGTATATACATGGCAGACTTTCCAACTGAGCCGCACGTCGAAATGGACTGG
Source organism: Mantis religiosa (assembly GCA_030765055.1). Lineage (NCBI taxonomy): Eukaryota > Metazoa > Arthropoda > Insecta > Mantodea > Mantidae > Mantis > Mantis religiosa. The sequence continues at coordinate 55,912,895 of CM060950.1, forward strand.
CGGCAACGCGCACAAAAGTTTCGGCGCGGAGAGATAAGGGACAGATAGTGCAATGCGGAGATAAAAGCTTTTCGAAACAGATGAAGGGACAAGATAGCTGACTGGAAGTTTCAATTTCTTGTTTGTTACAGAATATTCCAGAAATTTCTAGTAATATGAGTAGAGGTATTTAAGGAAGTTGCAACTCGCCATTGGACAGTCGTAACAAGTGTTGTAAACAGAGTCGAATTGGGAGTTGAGAATCGTCTGCATACAACAGTGTTTTGAAAGTGAACTCTTTTGTTTGTGGTCAACGACTTTGAGCATTGTATTGATGTATGTTACGTAATTCTGCTACTGTAAGGGTTGACCAAAGTGTATTTCTACGGAAATAAAGAACATTTTGAATTTCATCTTGGACAGTTAATTCCACGAAACCCACAGAGTCACAATATGCTGACAAGGTGCTGCTGTTTTGCAAAGACAGGTACATTCTCAGAGCCTTCAACCTGATACAAAGATACCTCTTTCTTACACTACAGTGGTGTCAGCATTGGCAGATGTCCATTAGTCTGGACATAAGCCACACTATACTATTCACTAAGTTCCACACTCCCGCAAACTGCCGCAATTTCAACTTCAGAGGTCGAAGGATAGAGTATGTACCTTCCATCAAATACCTGGCAGTTGAGTTAGACAGAGGTTTGCTTTTCGCCGACACATCAGGGATCTCTCGGCGAGGGCTCAGGGAGCTATTGCTTCCTTAATACCCTATGCTGAGTTCTCGATCGATGCCATTCTGTATGAAGTTAAATCTCTTTCGAACACTCATAGTCCCATTGATGCTTTATGCCTGCGAGATCTGGGGCATGGCTGCAGATAGCTGGCTGGCATGGCTTCAAAGTGCTCAGAATAGAGGACTTAGGTCCACCTATTCAGAAGGCCTATTTTTACCCGGTATGGTTGTTACGCAAAGCCTCATCAATTTCCATATGTGGAGGATGAAATTAGGTGCCAGGCAACGAAATTATATGCCACTTAACCATTGCATAGAAGTGCCCTGGTTAGGTCTCTTGGTGATTGTGATCCAGCAAGACGTCGGCTCGCCTTTTCCAGGTCCCCCGCATGGCTTGCAGGCACCTGAGGTAACCATGGAGCAAATCCACCAGCGGCAAAAGCTGAGCTCCTACATAATTAAACTAAGAGCTGTTTGGCCTCAAAATAACCTTAATTAAAAATTTAATCTGCTTCATCGCCAGGGTGCATTAGGCATAGCGTCCTGTCTTCCTTCAGAGGAGTAAATTACTACCTCGCAGTTGTTCTTCCATCCTAAACAACACCCCATCCTTAACCCATCATAATAAAAGAAAATCCTTCCTGCGGTTAAGCCCAATCCTGGGTGTGCATGCAGCAAAAATCTTTGGGCTGAACACAGCCTGCCAGTACCTCATCGCCGTCATCTCTATATTATTCCCTGAAGATGAGAGTAATTGTTAGCTCTTGAAAGCTTGGAAATCTTTCTTGAATTCATCCGGCTGATAGCCCAAGAAAAAATATTTTCATATTGCCAGGAAAAGCTTCAAGTCATGATTGTTTAGTGATGGCATGTAATGTAGCAGTATACTTCCAAGCAAAATATAAATACTATCTAAAGCTGACTACCAATAGTTTTTTCAATAAATACTATCATTCATATCAAGCTTCTTGAAAATACCTGTCTCAGACATCTTCATGTGAGAAAATTTTGTATCCTTTTAGAGAAATATGCTATCAAATATTAATGTTGAACATAAATATAATTTTGAGTCGAACTAATACTCAATGCTCCACTTATTGCTAGTATTTACCTGCTATTAGTATTTGCACTCCATGCATACAGTGTATATTGAAAAATAATTAAACAGTGTAATTATTATATTTTCCACATCTACAGTAAGAACACTAGCTGCTACCTTTGCCACATTATGATCAAACACCAAGGAGGTTTTCACTCTTCAGCTTCACAAACACATTGTTCTTACCACTTCGTCGAACTCCACCAAAGTTCGTGTTTGCATTGTCACCACAAAATGCAATGTACTTACATTATCAATATTCTTTTCTTCCAGTGCACTAACACAGTAATTACTTATTTCAATAGCAGTTTTATTTTTCAAGGAATCCAGTTTAAGGAGTTTTACAGTCTTGCCATTCTTGACAGTGAAATATTGAACAATCAATGGGAAAGCCTTGTCGACAACATGGTTACTAGCATCAGTCGCAATTCCAAAATAATGGGCACTTTCTAAATCCACACATATTTGTTCAGCAGTGTTACGAGCTAGAATGGATTTTACCACTGATGTTGCTTTAATTCTCCCCAAAGTCACATTTTCTGCTGTTTTTGAATCGTTAAAAATCTTTGAGCTTAATTTGGTAGTACAATCCAGTGAATTGAATGACATTATATTTAAGTGTGTGGTAGCACATTGTCAGTTCTGCCACTTGTACTAATCGCTCCTGTTTAAACAATTTTGGTACAAAATAACTGTCCAGTCTTTTGAAGTTTTTGCTGCATACATGTTTGTTTTATGCCTTCCATTTCTGATGTGATCCTGTATGTCAGTTTTTCCACCATGTGCAATGCCGAAGTAACACACATTATATATTCTACTTCATGGGCATTCCTCCCTCATTTTATATAAGACCATTCATGTGAATATCCTTCTTGATAAGAACTCTTTCTCTTAAGCATTTTTAGAACACTTAACAATCTACAATCATACGCAATCTCTTTGTTACTTTGTTTTTATATAAATAACTGACAAAAAATCAGAATAGAAGGTAACATAACAATCTACTGTTGTGCACAGAGCGAATCATTGGTCTCAGAGGAAGTGGGAGGGATGGCTATATCAACATGACACCAACCAATAGAAATCGTCTGTTACATGAACAGAACCGACTGAAGGAGGAAAAGACACAAACAAGTAGTAAGATGAAATGTAACATCAGTTTCCGCTTGAGTGGATCTTATTATGCGAACTAACAATAAGAATAAGAAGACTTATCACTTCAAAACTTTTTAAGACCAAAGACAAAAAATTAACCTTAAACTGGTAAAAATTATTTAATTTCAAATGAATAAAAACAACAAATAGACGTCCCTATAGAATTATTTGGTACACTGAAGTTTTCATTAAAATTCGGTACGTCTGGCAACCCTATCCATAAGTGCTAACAGAACTTTGTAATTAGTTCATATTATAAATATACCATAACATTATGTAAAAAACTGAAGCTGCTGACAGTGAAGTAAACTAAGTATTAAGAATAACTAAACACTTTGATAACACATCAGCAGTTACGTTGTGTTACTAAAGTGTTCAGTTATTCTTAATATAATTTTGTGTTGAAAACATAATTTCTAAATGTAGCAGAAATTAATAAAAATGTCAATAATATTTGTGTTAACTGCATTTTTATTGCATATATTTGAGAGTAATTGCAGTTAAACAAATCAGATACTTAAAGAGTAACTGCTGTTGAATTGCTGTCAGATTTATCCATTATCACTATCTTGTTATCTGATTATATTGAAAAAATGGAAGAAATGCTAACGGACAGTGATTATGAAGCCATTAACAAAAATCCTCTCAACTTGCATACAAGCATTTAAAAAACCATAGCAAAATCAAGCATAATACCAAACATACTGTTAAACTGGATAACTCAACCTTACCTAGACTCTATGGCTTACTCAAAATACATAAACCATCCACAACAATGAGACCTATAGTTAGCAGTATGAATTCACCAACTTGCAAAGTGGCTAATAAATAAGTTCAACGCATTTCCTAAATTCGATAGCTTAAGCTTCAAAAACACATACAAACTTATAGAATACATTAAGTCTACTGAACTAAAAGAAGACACTGTAGTCTGGTTTTATGTTAAATCACTGTTTCCCAGCATACCAGTAAACCAACTCCCACCGTTGATAGAAAAATGGCTCAAATCACTTGGAATGTAATCACCTGAAATTTCAGATTACATCAAACTAACCAAATTTTGTATTGAACAAAATGTCTTTCAGTTTCGAACAAAATATTTCCACCAAACTTCAGGTTTAGCAAGGGCAAAAGGTTTCCCTTGGATGTTTAAACTTTGGCAGCGATATGTAGATCACATCTTTGCAATAGTACCAAAAAAACACATCAGTGATGGACTAAAATTTTTAAACATCCAAGAAAAATAGCATCAAGTTCACTGTAGAAATAGAAAAAGACGAGCATTTACATTTTTGGATCTTAAAATAATCGGAAATAAAAGCAGAACGCTTAGAGCCGATGATGCGCACTATAGTTTACAAAACTTGTCCTCAATATAGGTCCGTAAGTGAAGCTGATGTGTAATAATTACAGCTCATGTATAATTTAATAATTCATAATCTATTTTATTTAACAAAATGTTGAAATAGCACTTGCCAATTTGTCAGTCATTCTCTGGTGCACAGAAGCAGCTGAGTATCCTATAGTTGTCAGTCACTATCATACATATTGTTTTTTAGTTTCTTCACATTGAACTTGAAATTTCGAAAGAATGGCACTTGGAATCTGGCAAATCTTCTTGCATGTAACAATCCAACCATTGTATTTGTTGACAACCGATTCCTTACTTTTGTTTTCATCATATTTACAGTTGAGAACAGCCGTTCCACTGTAGCACTAGAATGTGGATGACTCAGAAGGCACCAGATAAATTTGGAACTTAGACTAATAGGACGGTATGCATTAGGCTTTGTGGAATCACTCCTCCCTGCCTTTGGTATGAATGCCTTCCTAATCATCCTCCATATTTGAGGAATATAATTTAGTCTGAGGCTTGCATGAAAAGGTCTTCCCAAAATTGGGACAAGAACTTCTTGACCTCTCTGTAGCAAAGCTGGGAAGATTCCATCTCCTCCTGCTGCTTTGTACGACTTAAATGAGTTTAATGCCCATTTAATATGACTAGATATGTGGACTAGTGTTGGATGTTACAAAGGGACTGCGAGAAGGTCAAAGAGGGGAAAATTTGAAGTGCAATATTGAGATAAGGTTATGAATGTGCTTATAATTATTGTGGAAATTGAAGACGGCTACGCCATCTACTGGCCCTAGTCCTTTACTACGAGCAATCTTTTGTTCCCGTAGAGGGATTAAAATATTGTGTGACATTATAAGAAAAGAAAATGGTGGAAAGTTTTATAGTTCATATAATTTTAGTTCAATTGGTGCTTTCAGCCCTTCCATGCTCCATAATTATGATTAATTAGTTTCAAATTATAATTATGACCTAGTTATTCTTAAGAAATTTTTGTTGAAAGTAATTTTTATTAAATTTCACAAAGGTTTAATTTCATTTGTGATATTTATAAATAGTTTGAAAATCTGAAGGGAGAAAATAGAGATATTTTCTTCCATCCCTGCCCGCAGTGCATATAAAGCCAGCGACCAAGAAAACGTGCAACAGTTTAGTGCACAAGAAATATATGAGCTTTTTCAGCTTCAGTAAATATCTTTATTTAGAATATTTACTAAACCTTTCTTCATTGGAAATAGGTACAGTCAGTAGTAAAAGAGATAATATAAGAGCATCAAGAAATTTTTATATTGTTTTGTTCTGTTTGTGTTGTTTTTATCATAGTTTTCAGTAACACGCACACATCTCATTTTGTATTTAATAGATCTTTTATGTCTCCCTTCTTCACTAATGCTGGTGTTAGGATTTGCTGGGGTTCCCTCAGAGTGAGGGAGCCGAATCATATTGACCTGATGGATGAGATTAGGGTTGGGCAGTCGGCCCAATGCCCGGGATGAATGAATGATGGATCAATTGGTGGAATGATGTTGGGGGAAACTGGAGGACCCGGAGGAAACCCACCCCAACGACATGTTGTCCACCACAAATCCCACTTTGCGGTTGCCTGGGATCGAACCCGGACCAGCTAGGTGAGAGCCAAGTGGTCTAACCATTCAAGCCTCGGTTATCCGATCTTTGGGGATCCAACATTCCGTATTAGCCAACACATATTAATAAAAAGCATATTTCTCAAATAATAATCACTTACTAAAATTTTCCTTTCCTGTGAGCATAATATGGCAAGTAAAAGGAAGAAAGTGGTTGTTTCCATGGAAGACAAGTTGAAGGCATTAAAGATACTGGACAAGGAGTAAACTCTTCAAAAAATGGCTTCAGATTATGGTGTTGGGCGTGTTACAGTGGGGGCTTGAAAAAAAGAGAGAGTATAAATTGAAAAGTGGTGTGCTACCAGAGCAAGAAGCGATGCACTAAAACACAGAAAAACAATGCACTGTTTCTTTGGTTCACTCAAAAACTAGAAAAGGGTCTACCAATAGAGGCCCCATGCTGCAAGAGAAGGCGCTGTATTTCCAGAAAGCATTCAGTGAAGGGGATCCTAGTTTTACTGCCAGTGTTGCATGGTTTGATCATTAGAGGAAATGGTACACTATTAGCCAGATTAATATCTGTGGTGAAAAACTGTCCACTAAATTTGACAAAGTTTTGAAATTTAAAAAGGAATTCCAAGAAATAATTGTTGCTGAAGGATTAACTGGTAATCATATTTTTAATTGTGACGAAACTGGACTAAACTTCAAGATGCTGCCATCTAAAACTCTCGCAGCTCGAGCAGAGTCATCTGCCCCTGGCTACAAGCATAGTAAGGAAAGGGTTATTGTTCTTCCCTGCAGAATGTTAAGGGGAACTTCAAAGCTAAATTGCTAATAATAGGTAAATCTAAAAGGCCTAGGGCATTTAAAAACTTTTCTGTTAATGCTTTACTAGTGCATTACACTAACCAGAATTCTGCCTGGACGTCTGCTGCCATCTTTAATGACTGGTCCTTTACACAGTTTGTGCCATCTATAGAGAAGTTTCTAGCTTTCAACGATCCCAAAGAAAGCTCTTCTTTTACTAGACAATGCCACATCACATCTAAATGTAGAAGAACTTAGAAGTGATGATATCAAGGTCATGTTTCTCCCACCTAAGGTGATGTCATTGTGCCAGCCAATGGACCAAGGTGTGCTGGAAACATTGCAAAGAAAATATTGGCGACAGCTTTTGTTCCTGTTAGAGGAAATGGATGGCAAGGACGTAATGGAAAAGTTAAGATCTATCAACATGAAAGACGTTGCATACTGGGTGGCTCAGGCTTGAGAAAAAATCGAAACAATATTAGCGAAGTCTTGGAACATACTGTTAGGTGATGATGAAAATAAAGAAGATATAGTACAAGAAGACATGGGTGACTTTGTGCCCTTACTGAACCGCAGTCCTGGCTGTGAGGATGCTACGACTCAAGATGTGAGTAGCTGGTGTGCAGAAGATCAACAGTTTGAACCCGCTGGCTCTGATATTGTTGATTTCGTGAATACTAATGACAATGAGGATAAAGCAGAATGGGAAATTGAAGAACAAAACGAGAAGATGAGTCACGCCAAAGGTTTAAGTGCTTTACGGATGGCATTAAAATAGAGCAACAGCCGGAGACAAGTACAATTAAGGTATTGATGTTCCATCAATGGCGAAATCTCGCAGCAAGGAAATGTCATTCAGCAGGCAAGCAAACTTCATTGAAAAGTTTCTTTTCTTAAGACATTTTGAACTTTTTTTTTTACCAATATTGCTTGTAGAATTGGTTTGATTATTCAGTAAATACCTAAAAAAAAAAAACAAGAATTGTTTTAATGATACAGTATACCTACCTTGTTTTACACCATTTTCCAACTTATTTTGTATTATCTGACATTTTCAGTTATCCGACCTTGTCCAGGGCCAGTTTAGGTCGGATAATCGAGACTCTACTGTCCGGCCGTTGTATCTCTGGCTCTGACGTTTTGCGACTGCAAGAGGTGGAGGGGGAAGTTTCATAGTACCAACATACAGTAATGAGTAATTGAAAACATATCGTCAAAATTATCTTTAAAATGAAAATATAGGACCATATTAGCTTTAAAACAATAAAATCCAACTTGCAATTTCATTATCATGCAAGATATTCATTACAACAAAACTCTATTAGAATATTTCGTTCACACCTTTCATGCACAGTAACTGCATCTGTTGGTGGTACTGGGAGTCTCTACATCCGGTGCTCTGGTCAGGAGGTTAAAACTGTCTGCTAGCGCCAATCAGCATTGTCGCTGCTAGGCGTGGCCTCCGAAGCCAACACCATGTTGCCAGGTTAACTTCGTTTGAGCCACGTGGCCTTTTAGCTACTTGGGCTGGTAAACTTTCTTTGGTATATTTTTCGTGCGTGAATTCCGATTTTTAGTGTTCGTAAGTCCTATTATTATCGCTATTATTATAATATGGCTACTGGTTCGTGAAATACGCAAATACGTGAAATATTTCAAATACGCATGTTGCTCTGTTTGAAATTTCCGCTAAAGAACTGGCAACAACCCGCTTCCCCCTCTCGAGAAATGTCAGAGCCAGAGGTAGAGCGGCCGAACTATACTGTATTTGAATTAGAAAAATGTGGTTAATATGATCCTTATTATAATTTTATTTACTGAATATCTGCTATACATAATGGCCACTATTCCATTTTTGAAGATATCTTTGTGCTAAAAAAATAAATTTTTATTACTAAAACTAGCAAGTTAGCCCTTTTATCACAAAGCACAAAAGTGAATCGAGAAGATATTGACACACTGCTTCACTCACACTGTGACTAAACCGTGTGAGTGAAGCAGTGTGTCAATATCTTCTCTATGCACTTTTGTGCTGTTATGCTTCACTGTCTCTACGCTTCTTTCCAGTTTATATTTTTAGCCCTTTTATGTCCCTTATTCTAGCATAAACAGCTGATTGGTATTAGTATTAGAGTAAAAGATACTTAATTTGATACTTCTACTTGTCTCACATGGTATGTACATACATGTTGTCTACAAATTATTGAACGATTTCATAAGACTATATTTTCACTAATACTTAATACAAATAAGCCATCATAACATAACTTGAAAGTGGAGGTTTGAAGTTTTGTTTTCATCTTAGATGTACTCGATGTGAACACCACGTTTAATACGGCAGACATCCAAGCCCCACCTTCTCAAGCATGTCTTATGTGATGTCCTCAACGGCTGTAGTAATGCAGTTTCTCAATTCCACCAACTCGCTGGAAGTAAACACTGCGCTTTATGTAACCCCACAGGAAGAAATCACACACTGTAAGGTCAGTTGAACGGGGTGACCATGTGCAGAAGGTGTTGTCTGCGTCTGTTGCACAACCAGTCCATCTACCTGGCAGGTGTCGATTGAGGTACTCACAAAAATTCCTGTGCCAATGTGGAGGTGCCTTGTCTTGTTGGAAAGTGAATCCCTATACCTTTTCATCAATAATCTGTGGCATTAACCATTTTGCAACATGTTAGTTGTACGTTTTTGTTGATAGTGTTGTCAGCAAAAAAAGGGGGGGAACGAAACTTGTCTTTTAGGAACAGCACAAAACACACTTACTTTTGGACTGTTACATTCTATCTGAATCACAGAATGGGAGTTGTCAGATCCCCATATCCGGACTTTGTGTTTAGTGACTCTTCCAGATACATGAAATGTCACTTAATCGCTGATAATGATTCTATCCAGGATATCCTCACCCTCTTCGATCATGGCCATAATCTTCTCACAAACAATAGCCTCTTTGCTAGATCATCAGGCTGCTGTTTTTGTACCAGCTGCAGTTTGTACGGAAATAACCTCAGTTGCTTCCATGTAATCTTCCACACTGTTGATGTTGATCTGCAACTGTTTACTGGCTCTCCATACTGTTTTTTTTTAAGGGTTCCGTTTAAAGTTTTCATGGACTCTGCCAATCGTTTCTTCATTCATTCTTGACCTTTCCGCGCGTCCTTTTCCTTGATGATAGATACATCCTCTGTCACGAAATTGTTCGTACCACCTTTGGATTGTCGACGTGGGAAGTGCAGTATTACAAATTGTCGTCTAAATGCCCATGCAAACTACCAAAACGCTGTTTATTTGCAGAAATTCAAGCATACAACGACTATGATTGATTGGCAAAGCAGCCATTTTCTCCAAAACAATGTACATGTTTCTCACTTAATGACAAATGAAAATCAGATGTATAACACAAAACTAACTTCCCTCCTTCAAATGTTGATATGACAATTTATTTATGCTAAGTATTGGTTAAAATACAGTGTTATGAAATCGTCCAATAACCTGTAGACACCCTGTGTATATATATAATATCAAGTAAAGAATGCGTGGTTAACGTTTGCACACAATCATAATATTTTGCCTTTTAAGTACATTAGCATTTAATTACTCAAGTAAATATCTCCCATTGTACAATAAGTGTGCCATAGAAATGGTATTGCATAACATGAATAATGTGTTAATGCTTTTAGACCTGGTCGAAGCATCTCCATCCACAAGAAAAGCTATTGCTGGTATGTTATCAAGCAGCAGGGCATTTATGCCTGAACATGGAAGTAAGGATGAAATTTCGTCCTCTCGTTTAAGAAGAAAAAGGATGCAGTTTTCCGATGACTATGGAGAAAATGTAGATAAAGTGCATCAGGATGATGATTACAGTAAGTATTTCTTCATTTTTTACACATGCATGCACACATATGCATACATAGTGTTGAGCAATCTGAACAAATACTGGAATTATTAGAAAGTGCAAACAAGCAAATCAGTCATTAGTTTCTGTCAACATTCAGTGTTTCATCTCTTTACCAATTGTACCTGCTGTGCTTCAATGTGGTTGTCGCTTTCAATAAGATTTTAGGAATATAGGAGCCTGCTATATAGTGTAATACTTCTAAAAGTGAACAAGGCAAGTATTTTTAATACCATTGGTCAATAAACAGTGCTGACATCTGATGAGATATTTTCAAACCATTAAGTGCTTCCTTATGAACTGAACCACACCAACTTGTGCATGCTGTATGTTGGAATATGTTTTTTTTTATATTAATCATGCAATAATGACTTTGAAGGAATAAGCAAATTTATTAATTTAAATTACTTGGAGAAGATGGAAATTAAGAGCAATTTATAAGTCTTCACTTTTTACACCTTACGCTAATTAACATTTAAAAATAAATGTTAGCTAATAATATTAATACCACTGCAGAAATTAGGTAGGCATCCAAAAGAAATATAAATTAAGCAATAAAAGTAGTTTATTAAAGCTTCACAGCTGGTCAGCCATATCAAAGTAATTAAATTTGAGCCTTCGACCGTTCTAAACTCCATGGCCTTCTTCAGAATAAAAGCAAAATTTATGGAAATTAATCATTTCTTTACACTAGCCGTATATAGCCTAAAGTTTTAGATAGAGTTAACATGAAAAATCCAATGCCATGGCATAGATTTGAACCACGGATCTCCTGGTTTCCGTCCAGTTGCTCTTACCCATTGAGATACCATGGCCAACGTGCTGTCCTGACATTAAATTCTCCAATTGACTCATATATATTTCCCACCCCCACCCCCCTGGTAAACCACTACGGGCTCTTGCATCCGAGATACACCGTTTTTGGCGACTTACTATTGTACTTACATCCCAGGCTTGATCATTAAACTTATTATATTTTAAGTTAATTGATGAAAATCATTTCTTTACACTAGCCATATATAGGCTAAGTTTTAGATAGATAGATCAACATGAAAAATTCAATGCCTTGGCTATTTCAAACAGCTTTAGAAACCCGGAGGGCCAGACAATCTGTTGGGTCCAGAGGCAGCAGAGTAGATTACCTCTGGATATCGTAGAGGGAAGAGCCACGGCAATGCAGACGCCATGTCCCAAAGACCCTGCCTGGAAAAGTGCGGCCAGTGCACAAGAATGAAAAAGAAGTAGCATGCCGCAGCTGTCAGAGTGGTCACGGCAGTGCCTGCGGACGGTTGGGATAGCGCAGGTCTGATGAGTGAGCAGCTGGCGGACGCCGACTTGGTGCCACTCTTGAAGGAAGTGGAGGCAGGGACAGGACCGATCTGGGAGGACATCGCACCCAGAAGCGCTGCGTATAAGTCGTACTGGGCCCAATGGGACTTGTTGAAGATCAAAGAGGGCGTACTGTTCGGGGTATGGGAATCACCCAATGGTAAGAAGCAGAAAAAGCAGTTGGTGCTTACCCGGAGTAAGGTCCCGGAAGTCTTGGAGGAAGTGCATGCCGGTACTTCAGGAGGACATCTGGGAGCAAACCTAACGATCGACAAACTTCGACAGCGCTACTACTGGCTGAGGCTCCGAGCAGACGCTGAGAGATGGTGCCGTCAAAGTCATGGGTGCGTGGCAAGTCGCGGGCCCCAGACTAGGAGCCAGGGTCGTATGCAGCAGTACAACATCGGAGCGCATTTCGAATGCATCGCTGTCGACAGAGCTGGGTCATTCCTGGTGTCCAACGGAGGCAACAAGTACCTGATGGTGGCCGTGGACTACTTCAAGTGGCCAGAGGTGTATGCCATCCGGAAACAGGAGGCAAAGACGATCACCGAATGCCTCGTGGAACAGCTGTTCATCCATTTTGGGGTGCCGAGTCCCAGCTGATAGAGGCACTGGAAACACTTGGGGTGAACAAGATCTGCACGACACCTTTACATCTGCAGTTGGACGGCATGGTTGAGAGATACATCAAGACCCTAGAAGAACATCTGAGGAAGGTTGTGGCCAGCCATCAGCAAGCCTGGAACGTCAAGGTGCCACTGTTCTTGCTGGCCTACCGCTCGTCAACACACGACACCATTGGGATGACGTCAACAAGCTTAATGTTCAGCCGAGAGTTACGCTTCCCTTGTGACCTGGCTTTTGGGTGCCCTCAGGAAGCGAAACAGCCAGCAACCGAGTATGTGGAGAACCTCGTGAATCATCTGCACGACATGCATGAGATGGCTCGTCAGAACATCCAGATGGCGAGCAACCGCATGAAGACCTGTTACGACATGCAAGCCAACAGCCAAGGGTTCCAGCAAGGTGACCTGGTCTGGTTGTACCGCCCTACCTGGACCAACGGACACTGCCCGAAATTTCAACAACCGTGGCAAGAACTGTACCTGGTGGTAAGATTAACGATGTGGTCTACCGCATCCAGAAGGTGCCCCGAAGAAAGATGGTGGTACACCTGGATCGTCTGGCCCGCTACGATGGTGCTGTTTGGGATGACCAACCTTGAGGAGGGAGCAGTGTTGCCGATCGCATTATTTCGTTGAAGCTGCGCAAAGCAGGAGACACACATGGGCAGGAATGAAAGAGACAGTGGTGCATGCACTGGACGCTTGCCGAGAGAGAGGAAGAGCCAGATGTCTGGATAGTTCCCTCTCCTCTTGCCGTTGTGAAAGGCCGTGAAGCTTCAGCAACTATCGAGAAACAATGGCTCGGGTATAAATAAGCGACAAGAGAGTTGCAGTGGGCAGTGGAGTTAAGTTGTGTGATGTACTACAGTGGACTTCTTTTGCTTGTTTACATGGTGAAGCAGCGAGAGACCTTGGAGATTGTGTTTGTGTATAAAATGTCATTTTTAGAGCCTGTAAGGGGTGTACAAAGTGTCTTTCTGCTGATATAAATAACATTTTAAATTTCTGTTAACCAAATTTTTAATTCTACGAACCCACGATGTCACAGTATTTTCTCCAGTAACAGAAGTTACTGTGTCTTGAAAATTGCACCTGCATTGGCTGGATCCAAAGAAAGCACAAATTCTTTAATTTTGTCAAAATTCTCACACAGCATAGCAGCACACTCGATCCAAGATCCCTAGCAAGAAATGACCAGGAAATTTGGAACGGGCAGGCCAGTGGTTTCCTTGTAAACCACAACATGATTCAGAGCTTTCATCAGAATCTTCTTCAGGACAGAGATGAAGTGATTTCCGATGTTGTATTCGTTCATTATGGATTCACAAACCCCATGAAGGTCATGAACCAAGCGTGTCACATGCTTCAACTGAGGAAATAAAAGCTACAATTGGTTAACAGGTGAAACCATTATTAATTTTTAGATGTGTAATAAATATGACTCATCTAAAAATTAATAATTATTTCGCTTCACTGTGGTGTTCCAATACAGTTTAATCTCGATATAGGTGAAACCATGTTTGGAGCCTGGCCCTAACCACAAGAAGTTTTTTAAACTTGATACCAGCAAGCCTGAGTTTTGACAAAAGTCCATAACTTATTGCATTACTTAGCTGGCATTGCCATTTTGCAGCTCATACATTTTTAACATGAGCTTAACTTTCTTCCCTGATAAGGGAAAAATTAAAATGTTCAAAACATACCGTTCCATTGAGTCTATGGTGTCATCCACAATGATTCCCGGATCGCAATCAGACACTTTCTCCTTGATTCTCTGTATGGTTTCATGGTAAACAGGCTCCATGTAGTTTTTTCTTAAAGTACTCTCATTTGGCATTGAGATTTTTATGTATTTTTCAAGAAATCCCTTGAAGGCTGAATGGTTCACCTTATTGAGAGGAATTCCTGCTTGTGTAAGTGCTGCACACAACTCAGTGTTGATTTCCTTAAAATTTTAGCTTTTTAAAGAACTCCGTTGAAACATATTCATAATAGGGGCTGCCGCAATTTTTTTGGCTTGAAGAATCTTGTTCATTTGATGTTTAGTGCTGGAAATTTGTTTGATGTGATCTCGCTGGTGTTTTTCATCTAATAAAATTCCTGAATTGCAAATAGTATATCAAATAACAGTTCCCTCTGTGTCTAAGAAATCTTGTTTAAATTCCTGAGCCAGAAGAATAAGTCGAGCATTGGACACCTTTGGTATGGTAAAATCTAGTAATACACTCATTTAGTAATGTAACAAAGGACTAACACCAGTTCAAGTGCTCACTTAATATGACTTTTGCAGAATTCATTCACTCGCTGTCCACACTCTTATATAACACTGTGACAATTTCCAATGTTCTCATTCATGTTGGAACTGCAGTCTCAGCAATTTTTAGTAGCTTCAAGTAGAATCCAGAGTAAGTTCTTGGAAGTACACATACGGTTACTGCTGTCTCTGCATGATCTTGGAATCTGTGCTAACAGATGTCTGTCACAGTAACAAACTCACATTCATGAACAGTAGGCTACTAATTCTGGTGAAATTAAAAGGATAGAATGATATACAGTGACAATGAATCATTATCAGTTGCATTATTGCAGGCTGCTTTATAGCAGTAAAGCAAGTAAAAGAGGATTTGTCATACACAATTATTTTCCATTGTTGTAGGTGTGCTTTCAACTCCCACACAGCGTTTACTGAAAGAGTTAGGCTTGCTCTTCACATGTTCACAGCAAGCTGAGGAGATATTAATTAAAAGTTAGATATTTTATATAGATTAAAATCATATAGAGTAACATGGAAGAAAATATAAAAGAAAAAGGGGATGAAGGTGACCAAAAAGGGTAAAAGGTGCATGAAAAAATGCCTCTTTAGCAACTAGAAACAAAACTTCACACTGTGGTACCTTTCGGAAGAACTTAAATTTACCCTTAAAAAAAAAAAGTGCACACCTAAAAATCCTAACCCTGGTCATTACTGTTCCTGAAGCATTTCATCATTTAGTAATGAATTTTTCTTATTGGCATTGTATGGTGAATATTGTTGCAAATAATTTTTATTTTTATATTATTGTGACTTTGTGGGTTCGTGAAATGAAAAGTCCAATTGCACCACTCAAAAATGTTCTTTATTTCCACCGACTTACAGTTAAACTCTTGCCAGTTACACAGAATTACGTAATGCACACAATTACGATTCACCAGTTCGTCCGTTACAATTTCACTTGCACTCGTAATTACGTACAATCTTCCGATGCTCTCACACAGTCTTCTCGTCGTACACTAGCACTCCATTCTTACACCAAGAACTGACTGACTCACTCCTCTTGCATGACGTGTTGCTTATATAGGGTCCGCTTGCCGATCTGGAAGGTTCTCGATTAGATTGAATGTCTCGTAATTTCCAGAACCTAGGAGAAGGGTAAAGAGAAGGCTCAGGGGCCCGCCATCCCTCTCCTAACCATCCCTTCAGTTAGTGACAGGAGACAAATGAGTGGGTGTGGCGTGGCCTCCGGTCCCTTCTCAGCTGTTGTTTGTGGTGCTTCCCGATAATTGGGTGACACTGCTCCCTCCTCAAAGCTGGTCGTCCCGAACAGCACCATTATAGCGGGCTAGACGATCCAGGTGTACCACCAACATCTTCCCTCGGGGAACCTTCTGGATGCGGTAGACCACGTCGTTAATCCTCTTCACCACCCGGTACGGTCCTTGCCATGGCTGCTGGAGCTTCGGGCAGTGACCCTTGGTCCGGGTAGGACGGTACAACCAGACCAGGTCACCTTGCTGGAACCCTTGGCTGTTGGCTTGCCTGTCATACCTAGTCTTCATGCGGTCGCTCGCCTTCTGGATGTTCTGGCGAGCCATCTCGTGCACGTCGTGGAGATGGTCCACCAAGTTCTGCACACACTCGGTCGCTGGCTGTTTCGCTTCCGGAGCAATGTCAACGGCGAGACGTTCGAATGGCGCTCCGACGTTGTACTGCTGCATGCGACCCCGGCTCCTAGTCTGGGGGCCGCGACTCGCCGCGCACTCGTGACACTGACGGCACCATCTCTCAGCATCTGCTCGGAGCCTCAGCCAGTAGTAGCGCTGCCGTAGTTTGTGAATCGTTCGGTTCGCTCCCAGGTGTCCTCCTGAAGTACCGGCGTACACTTCCTCCAAGACTTCCGGGAGGTTACTCCGGGGAAGTACCAACTGTTCTCTCTGCGCCTTCCCATCGGGTGACTCCCATACCCGGAACAGCACGCCCTCTCTGGTCTCCAGCGAGTCCCATTGGGCCCAGTACGACTTGTAGGTGGCGCTCCTCGGTGCGATGTCCTCCCAGGTTGGTCTCGTCCCTGCCTCCACTTCCCTTAAGAGTGGCCCCAAGTCTGCGTCCGCCAGCTGCTCCCTCCTCAGGCCTGCGCTATCCCAGCCATCCGCAGGCACTGCCGTGACTTCTCGGACTGCTGCGGCACGCTCTTTCTCCTCCACTCTTGTACACTGGCCGCACTCTTCTGGACAGGGTGCTCGGGACATGGCGTCAGCGTTACCGTGGCTCTTCCCTCTACGATGTTCCGAGGTGAAGTCGTACTCCTGCAGCCTCGGGACCCAACCTGCTGTCTGGCCTTCTGGTCGCGCCGTCACCATCACCTCGCTCCTCGCGGGAACAAACACGTCTTCGTTCAAGACGACCCTGCAGATTTCCAAGACGCTCTTCGGGCTGACGGAGTATAACCTCTTCTCCGTTGAGCCGCAGGACCTTCCTGCCGACGTCGACCGTCGCATCGTGGCTCCTGAGGGCATCCAGTCCCAGAATCACCTCCTCAGCCACCTTCGCGACGAACACCCACAGACGCACGGCACTCCGCCCCAAGGTCATCTCCAGCAGGGCCTCCTCCACAGGCAAGGTGTCGCCAGATGCCGTGACCAGCTCGTACGGTCGGCTTGGCTTCCTCGTCGGCAAACCCTTCGACACGTCAGGTCTGATGATGGTCACGGCTGCCCCAGTGTCCACCAGCACGCGGCACGGCTTCCCTCTCACCCAACCGTCCGCGATGAGGCCGTCATCCATACGCCGGCCGACGGCGCGCAGTGTCACTCGAGGGGATGGTGGCAATGGCGCCGACGTGCTCCTATCCACGCCGGGCCTTACTCGTCCTTCCACCTGCTCTTCCTGGTGTGGGCAGTCTCTCTGCAGGTGTCCGGGCTGTCCACACCCCCAACACAGGCCACTAGGTCTTCGCCGGCGTCCCTCAGCTGGTCTTCTGTCTCCGGCGTAGCGGACACTCCTCGTTCTCGACGTCGGGATGGATGTTATTTTGGCCGCCTCCATCCTTAATGCCGCTGTCAGCGCCTCGTGGATGGTTTTATATTCCCCGAGCATTAGGCGCTGACGAATCTCCGTGTCCCGTACCCCGTCGACAAAATTGTAGGCGGCTTCCCGGAATACGAACCCCAGTGGCAGGTCAACCAAGGCCTTGCTAGCCAGCTGCTCGATCGCAATGGCGAACTCCTGCAGCGTCTCCCCCGGCTGCTGTGACCTTGCCTTTAGCTGGCTGCGGTATGCTGCGGCTAAGCGGTGGTTCCCGAAGCGATCCTCCAGGGCTTCCCAGATGTCCTTGGGCGCCGCCGTCGTCTGCACCGCGTTTAGGACTTCCGCGGCTCTTCCCTGGAGGCTGGCTATTAACTGTGTGGCCTCCTCCTCCAGTGACCATCCGTTGTGCCTGGCCACTGTGTCGAACTGGCGGCGGAAGACCTCAAACGTTGACGCGCCGTCATACTTGGGAGGTTTGACGCGCGGCGATGTTATGTCGCGTCCCGGTGCGTCGGCCTTCAAATCCTTCAACCTCCTGCCGACGACGTCCTCCGCCATGGCGCTCAGGGACTTGGCGCTGTTGTCGGCCTTTCCTTCCAGCTCATTAACGCGGCTCGCGAGGTCTCCGACGCGTTCGTCCACCTGGCCGATCCGCTTGCCGAGTCCCGTGACGTCCTCCCTCACGCCGGCCAACTGTTCCTCAAATTTCGCGGCGAGGGCCTCGTTCGCAACCTTCATTTCTTCCATCTTCTCCGTGAGGTTATCGTTAGCCGTCTTCATTTCTTCCAGCTTTGCGGCCAGGTTGTTATTTGCCGCTTCTGTTTTTGTTGTTAATTCGGCCTTCATTTCTTCCATCTTCCCAGTGATGTTGTCGTTGGCCGTCTTCATTTGTTTCAGTTCCGCGGCCAGGTTGTCATTTGTAGCCTCCAGCTTCGCGGCCAGGCTGTTATTTGCCGCTTCTGTTTTTGCAGCGAGGTTTTCATTTGCCGTGTTCATTTCTTTCAGTTCCGCTAAAATCTTTTCTAATGCTGCCTCCATTGTGTTATGTCGCACTCCTGACACCAATTGTGACTTTGTGGGTTCGTGAAATGAAAAGTCCAATTGCACCACTCAAAAATGTTCTTTATTTCCACCGACTTACAGTTAAACTCTTGCCAATTACACAGAATTACGTAATGCACACAATTACGATTCACCAGTTCGTCCGTTACGATTTCACTTGCACTCGTAATTACGTACAATCTTCCGATGCTCTGACACAGTCTTCTCGTCGTACACTAGCACTGCATTCTTACACCAAGAACTGACTGACTCACTCCTCTTGCATGACGTGTTGCTTATATAGGGTCCGCTTGCCGATCTGGAAGGTTCTCGATTAGATTGAATGTCTCATAATTTAAAGAACCTAGGAGAAGGGTAAAGAGAAGGCTCAGGGGCCCGCCATCCCTCTCCTAACCATCCCTTCAGTTAGTGACAGGAGACAAATGAATGGGTGTGGCGTGGCCTCCGGTCCCTTCTCAGCTGTTGTTTGTGGTGCTTCCCGATAATTGGGTGACATTATAAACCATTTATTATAATTTTGGTTAAATAGGATTAGCAAAAAAATTCTGAAACAAATCAGAGTAGTAAAAGATTACAAGGATTGATTAGGAAGTTTAGATTCTATATACCTTTATTTATTCACACAGTCAACTAAAAACAGAATCAATTAACTCAGCCTGCTACACTGAATCTAACATAAGCACCATACTTTTGTATTACTTCTCACATGTGCCCAGATACAGGGGACCAAGCTACTGGCTAGCAGACGACAGAGAAACTGTTACTTTGGTCAGTCCTGAGGAGAAAACACACATATCAGTTGTGTGATTTTAGGCAACTTTAAAAATTATTTGGTGCTTTATCTTATTATCATCAGATTCATCATTTATCTTATTCACCATTGTTACGTGGATTTCTTTGCAGATTTGTAGCCAGGATAGGTACATGGGAATTTGCAAGTCCCAATTTTGAATCCCATAATGTCAATTTTCTCGAAAAAGCATTTCTGAATATTTCTTTGACTTACAAAAATTAACACAATTATAAATTGATGCAGTCCTGAATTATTTTTACTAATAATTATTTTTATTTGGGCAATAAAGCTGCATGAAACTTAACTGCAATTACGGTTGATGCTGCTGCGCCGCTGCCGCCACCACCACTGCTTTATGGAGATCTGGGGCATGAAATTCCATCCATAGCATCATTGAGACCTTCCCATTTCTTTAGATATATGGATAATAATTTTGTTACCTGGCCACATGGAGAAAACCTTTTAATGGACCACCTAAACAGGTGTAAAGCATAAATTCAGTAAACAATGGAAGTGAAGAGGAATGGCTGTCTGCTGTTTCTGGACATCGTGATTTCCAGGAACAAAAATGGAACATAAGTCACGCTGCCTACCAGAAGCCAATGCTCACAGACCTGTATTTAAATGCCAACAGTTGGCATCACAAGTCTCAATGAGTAGCGATTCTTAACACACTCATCCGGAGAGCAATGGCCATCTCAAATCAGGACCATCTACTATAAGAAATAAAACATCTCAGTTATACTCTCCAACAGAAAGTGTCGACTCTGTAGACCACATTAAAGCTTCCATTAAATGAGGCATAAGTAAGCAATTCTCTACTAGCACACAGCATACCACAGACAGACCAACTGCAACAGCCTGTATACTTTTCACCAATGGGTTAGAGCGACTGGACGGAAACCAGGAGATCCATGGTTCAAATCCCGGCCATGGCATTGAATTTTTCATGTTGACTCTATCAAAGACCTTAGCCTATATACGGCTGTATGAAGAAATGATTAATTTGCATCAATTAACTAAAACCACTAGATCTTTTGTTTTTAATGTTCCTAATTATGGTCATTACCTCTTCTTCACTGACTGGCAATAAAAACATAGATTTTTCATGTAGGTGAATTTTGTTGGTGACTGGCTAAACTGGATGGATAAAATCTTACCTGTATTAATAAAATGATTGTTAAAGATATTGGAGACTTTATAAGCATCTGTGATTCACTCCCCATGTAAGATAGCATAATTTTGCTATGCTTTCTAATGTATTGGTTGACTTTTTTTTACAATATTCCAGAGAGCTTTTTACCCTTATTTTCTCTACTTAATATTTTGTTATTAATTTGTTTGCCTCTGTGATCACTTTGTTAAGTGTGCAACAACATTGTTTAAAATAGATTTTAAATTTTGGATCACTAACATCTTTATTGAGGACATGGAGAAATGTTTTTCTTCTGCATGATACAGTTATACCTTTGGCTATCAAAATGTCATCAACATTTAGAGAATTTACTTAAAATATATATATATTATAAAGATGTTTGAAGCAGTCTAGGAAGATTTTAGCCTTTAAGTTGATGTTTAAAATTTTCTCCTGGGTTTCTTTACTCAATAGAATATTAAAATAGTGGATGTTCTCTAATGTGAGATACTGTTTCATGACATTCTTTATGGCAGCATTAATCTTTCATTTTACTTTTTGGCACCTTAAAATGAAGAATGACAGCATTGTGATCTGCAATTTCAATTCCAATGTTACTAATTGTGAAAGGTATTTTGTTAGGGTTAATTATTTGAACTAGATATGTTTTATTACTATCTGTAATTCGTGTGGATGTTAAATTGTAAGTATTTAGCATAGTGATTAGGTAAGATTTTGCTGTAGAATCCATTAGAAAGTCTACATTAAAGCATATATATAACATACAAGAATAGACAAGAGCATATCAGATTTGTGCACAAAATTATTATGAAAGAGGACATTAGGAGGTCTGTAAGTAATCTTTATTTCCATTTCAGTTAAAATTATTATACATTTACATATGTATTACTACATTGAGTTGTTGGTTACCCTTGGGCCTAATAGACTCAAACTCTTGAGTTTTTTTGTAATTTACGTCCTGCAACATTAAGTCATATCGGACGATGAATGAAATGGGTGAAATGATGCTCAAATGAGTCCAGGGTCCATAGAGCTTAGAGTTACCTGACATTCGTCTTTCAGGGTGAGGGAAAACCCTAGAAAAAACCTTATCCAGGTAACTCACCTTGACCGAGATTCGAACTTGGGACCTCTTGAACATCAAGCAGACACGCTGCTACCGAGGTGGGCACTCTGAGGTTGTCAAGCTAATGGGTCCCTATTGGCATCTTATCTAAAATATCTTCAACTTCATTTTTGTCATATTTACTTACCTTCCTCAACCATTTGGCTCTTTACTTGGCCCAACAAGTTCCCAATTTCAAGTAAATTTTTCCTAGTTTTTACACTCATTAACTTCATTGCTTGAATTTCTTCTGTTAGCCTTGCCCATTCTTTTTTACCTTCCTTCTCCCTAAGCAATCTAGTTTCTTCAAATTCTGAAAGCAAATGCCATTCTTTAGCCCTTTGGTGACACAATGGGCATTTCTCCAGATCCCTACCTCTTCCCAAACCCTTCAGTTTCATCACCCCTGTTCTGGCCCATGCAAAGCCTTTTCTTGCTGCTTTATCACAAATATCACTGTATTTTTCCCTGTTCCACATCGCTTTCATCTCTCTATAAATTTTCAGTGGGTTTTTCAAGTTGAAGCTTTCTAACATTTCTTGCCTTTCAATATCTTTCATTCCCTCCAAAATCCACTTTGCAATAATTCCCTATTTTCCCACATGACACCAAACCCTATTCTTAACATCATTTCCTTTATCTTATTTAGCCATGAATCTTTCTGATTTAGTCTTACCTGTACTATCAAGCATTAACACAATGTTCTGCTCATCTAAGCTCCTAATTCTTGCCCAATATTTTAACACCCTTTCCACCATTATCCCTCTAGTTCCCAGTCTTCCTAATTCTGCTTGCGCCACTCCATTTGATGAAGCTCATGGTAAACTCAAAACTTGTAGGAGGTCTGTAGATACAAGCAAGAATAATTTTAATATAATTTTGTGCTTCATTGTATCATACTCCATAATCATTTAATAAGAACTTTTTGTTCTCAGTTAATGACAAGTTCAAAGTCAACTTCTTTATTCAAATGTACAATTTGGGTTCTAGTTTTATATTGTATATTAATGGTCATCAAGAAGTTGATCTGCAACTTACATATAACCAAGATTTCCCTAGAGATGAGAATTCTGGTGGCAGCACTGGCTGCCACGAATGTATGGTTATAGCATTTGATAAGAAATGCCTATTAGGCTCACATATGCAATTCACTTTACAGACATGTCAGTACCCTTAATACTTATATCACTGTAACAACTTGTCTACTTGCTGCCAGCTATTACTTGCAATAAACTTGCTGTAAACAATGTTGGTCGCTCAAGGAGAAATGCAATAGTTCTGTAACTATATATTGTTTCTATGAATTCTGGTTAGGTATAATGCTGGTGGCAGTGCAGTGGCAGTGTCGGCTGTTATTTTTGTGTGCACATCAATTATTTTTTTTTTAATTTGACATCCTCTAACGTTAAGTCATATTGGACTAAATGAGTGAAATTCTGCTCAAATTAGCTCAGGTTCCATAGAGCTTAAA
Source organism: Mantis religiosa (assembly GCA_030765055.1). Taxonomy (NCBI): domain Eukaryota; kingdom Metazoa; phylum Arthropoda; class Insecta; order Mantodea; family Mantidae; genus Mantis; species Mantis religiosa. The sequence goes on from CM060950.1 coordinate 55,936,345, forward strand.
GTTAACCAACATTCATCTTTCAGAATAAGGGAAAACCCTGGAAAAGGCCTTATCCAGATAACTCACCCTGACCGAGATTTGAACTCAGGACCTCTTGTATGTGAGGCAGACACACTATCATCTATGCTATAGAAGTGGGCATGTGCACATTGTCGGGTATTAAAATTATCAAGCAGATATTTTGTTCCTATGAGTTGTATTTCTCTATTTTTTTCCAAAATTATGTTTATTGTTAATTCAGATTATGCAAATTATTTAAAATATTGTCATTCAAAAATATGGTCCTATATATTAGCATGACAGTAAGTACAATAGTCGGACCTTTGAAGTTGAAAATGGAAGCAACAGCTTCCGAAATAGGTCCCTCAAAAAATAAAAATGTAAGTGATGCAGTGTTAAAAGCAGACTGAAAAGCCCTTCTTCCCCCCCCCCTCCCAAGAAATAAGTGATTAATGTGGGTAGCTATTTAAGATTTTCATACCATATTTCTCGTTACAGGCTCTAGTTAAAGAGTTATACAGTGTAGCACTAAATTTGCTCTCTAAAAATGAAGATACTGATCGAATAACGCTTGTCTTGAGATTTTAATTTTCAAAATGTCAGTAAGGGATGAAACATCTGTACCATCTACTAAAACATTATCTAAATATTTTCTAAAATTGTATATGTGTTTTGGACTTCCGTTTGTTCCTCACCATTCCTATAATGGCATCTACATTGCTGTGTCACAGGACAGTACCAATGGTTTCAGAACTCTATGTGACAGACCAAGAGGTATCCATATAACTGGAATTGCAGATACTTTTATGGTTCAAAACCCTCAGTAAGGAGTCAATTTCAAGTATAATCAAGTATTAAAATATGTGTATAGAACATAACTAATGCTTAGTTGTACTTCTTAGTTGCACTTCTATATTTTGTACAATAATTTAGCTTATACTGTTGCACTATATGAGATAGTCTGGGGATTGGAGCTTTCCATGAAGAAAGTATTCCGGGCAGATTGGAAAATCATAAAGAAAGACATTAATTATGAAAAATTAAAATGGGCAATGTTTTCATTTGAACCCTGCAAATCTCCAAGAAGCAATGGAATAATGGCTACATATAATGTTTCAAAGAAGTTTTAATGAACCATGAAATATTTTGATCCAAATCCTAAGAGTAAGCTTGACCTTCAGGTACAAAAGTGAATCGAGAAGATATAGACACATTGCTTCACTCACACTGTAAAGACATGTTTCAAGAGCTTTTGCTCTTATCAGCTGGTACTTGATTAGTGCAAGTTGTAGTGGTTTCCTGCTTCTCCGTATTGTCAATAGATGGCATGACATACTTGTCAAAGATGTCCGGTGGTGGAGTTTCAAAATTCATGACTCTATGACGATTTTTGTTAATGAAGATTTTTTCCCATACGGAAAGGTCTATGGGGTGATTAACATATTTTTTTAGAGACGTTTCTAAGTTGATGTCATGTCTAGTATTCAAAAAATGAAAAGCCACTGCTGATTTTTCTGTTTCACCATTTTTAATATTTCTTATATGTTCTTTAGTTCTGATGTTAATATTTCTTTTTGTTTTTCCTATATAAATTTTAGGGCAAGTTTCACATTTGATCTCGTAGATTCCTGGTTTTTCTTTGTTAGTGATTGAATTTTTGGGAGGGCCTTTTAACAAATTTCTGATATTAAACCTATTTTGAGGTGCAAGAATTATGTTGCGTTTTGAGAAGATTTTTTGGAATTTATTATAGGCTGATGGATTGAAGGTGAATTTTTTAAAAAAAAATTTCTCTTTTTCCCCTGTAGGTTCTAGGGTGGTGGTTTCTTTTATTTTCTTAGCTTTGTTGTGTCTGTTAACTGTTTTGTCTACTAAATTTGGGTTGAAACCGTTAGATATAGCTACTTTTTTTATGTGTAGGTATTATTCTTGATAATCTTCTCTGTTTAGTGGAAAGTTGATCATCCGAAAGATTAAACTGTTGAAAATGGCGTGTTGGTGTTGTTTTGGGTTGAAACTGTTGTTCTTAATATAATTATCTGTGTGTGTCGGTTTGCTTATAAATACCAAAAGTGAGTTTGTTGTTAATTTTTTTGATCTTGATGTCCAAAAAGGGAAGCACACCATCCTCTTCTGTTTCCAATGTAAATTGTATTGCTGGATTTTGTATATTCAAAAGTCTAAGACCATCTTGTATGAGTTTTTTAAGTATCATTGCAGTGTGAGTGAAGCAATGTGTCAATATCTTCTCGATTCACTTTTGTGCTAATTTGTGCTTCACTGTCCCTACGCTTCTTTCAAGTTTATACTTTGAGCTTCAGGTACTTACCATTGAACTGAAGGTATCTTAGGATGGTGTTTATACCAAAGTCTGGGAATCTTTGACCCATTAGCTTTAATGTCAGTTATCTTCAAAATCCTTGATAAATTAACAGGTAAGGATATAAGAGTTACACTTTAGAGTTATGCCCTCTGTACCAGAGTCAGCATGCCTGTTATATAGGCAAATTAACTGAAATTGCTCTTTTAAAGGTTGTATATAGATTGGAAAGGACAATACAAGTAAAGGACGGGGTATTAGGTGCCTTAATTGATATTGAGGTGCCTTTGATAACACCTTCTTTAATGCTATAACTATTGCCGTTAGGAAGTATGGTACTTAATGCTGAATTAGGTAGTTTCATTCCATGTTGAAAGGCAGAATAGTTCGTATAAGTCTTATGGATAACAACCTAACTGCTAAGATTATGTCAACAAGTTGGAGTGTTAACCACCCATATTACCCATACTGTGGAACTTGGTGGTTGATGGCCTACTTAATCGAGTAAGCAGCCTAGGTTTTCATATCATGTGTTATGCTGACAATATTGTCATCATAGGCTGAAGTAAATACACAGGAACTGTCAGGGAACTTATGCAGTTGGCCCTAAATGCTGTGACAAAATGAACTGTGAATGAGGATTTAGATTTTTTAGTACTCAAAGGAGTCGTAGTACAATTTACCAGAAAGAAAAATGCAAAGGGTTAGGACCTTTGTATCTCCAAGTTAAAGAAATTAAAATGTCTCGGGAAGTCAAATATTTGGGAAACTCTATGGATCCCAAGATGCACTGGAATCAACAGTGTAAGAAAATAATAAAATGTGCAAAAACAATTTTTAAAGTGGTTAGATGCATAAATGATAAAAGATGGTGCTTGCTATGATTCAATGAATGGATATATACAATATATACCAGGATAATCATACCATTTATAACTTACGGAGTTGTGATTTGGTAGCTTAGGAGTCTTCAGACAGGCTCCAAAAGGCAACTCAATAAAGTTCAGAAACTTATTGGCCATTATAGAAGCCATAAAGACTTCAACTGCAGCAATGGAGACAGTTTTAAATCTAACTCCATTACACATGTAATGAAGTAGACAAGAATGTCACTTTGTAGACTGCAACATACTTAACAACTGAGAGTTTCTGAAACAGACTTGTATATCAAAGTATAAACTTGAAAGAAGCGTAGGGACAGTGAAGCACAAATTAATACAAAGTTGAATCGAGAATATATTGACACATTGCTTCACTCACACTGTTTATTCACAGGACATGTTTCAAGAGCTCTTGCTCCTATCCTCAGCTGATACTCGACTAGTGCAAGTTGTAGTGGTTTCTTCTTTCTCCGTATTGTCAATAGATGGCGTTATGTACTTGTCAAAGATGTCCGGTGGTGGAGTTTCAAAATTCATGACTCTATGACGATTTTTGTTAATGAAGATTTTTTCCCATACGGAAAGGTCTATGGGGTGATTAACGTATTTTATTAGAGATGTTTCCAAATTGATGTCATGTCTAGTATTCAAAAAATGAAAAGCCACTGCTGATTTTTCTGTTTCACCATTTTTAATGTTTCTCATATGTTCTTTAGTTCTGATGTTAATATTTCTTTTTGTTTTTCCTATATAAATTTTAGGGCAAGTTTCACATTTGATCTCATAGATTCCTGGTTTTTCTTTGGTAGTGATTGAATTTTTGGGAGGGCCTTTTAACAAATTTCTGATATTAAACCTATTTTGAGGTGCAAGAGTTATGTTGTGTTTTGAGAAGATTTTTTGGAATTTGTTATAGGCTGAAGGGTGGAAGGTGAATTTTTTAAAAAAAATTTTCTCTTTTTCTCCTGTAGGTTCTAGGGTGGTGGTTTCTTTTATTTTCTTAGCTTTGTTGAGTCTGCTAACTGTTTTGTTTACTAAATATGGGTTGACACCGTTGGATATAGCTACTTTTTTTATGTGTAGGTATTCTTCTTGATAATCTTCTCTGTTTAGTGGAAAGTTGATCATCCGAAAGATTAAACTGTTGAAAATGGCATGTTGGTGTTGTTTTGGGTTGAAACTGTTGTTCTTAATGTAATTATCTGTGTGTGTCGGTTTCCTGTAAGTACCAAAAGTGAGTTTGTTGTTCATTTTTTTGATCTTGATGTCCAAAAAGGGGAGCACATCATCCTCTTCTGTTTCCAATGTGAATTTTATAGCTGGATTTTGTATATTCAAAAGTTTAAGACCATCTTGTATGAGTTTTTTAGGTACTATTGCAAAAAAGTCGTCAACATAGCAATACCACGCTTTGAAATAATTTGGAAAAGCTTTTGTGATATGGGTTTCAAAAGCACTCATGAATAAATCTGCAATAGTACCTAAAAAACTCATACAAGATGGTCTTAAACTTTTGAATATACAAAATCCAGCTATAAAATTTACATTGGAAACAGAAGAGGATGATGTGCTCCCCTTTTTGGACATCAAGATCAAAAAAATGAACAACAAACTCACTTTTGGTATTTACAGGAAACCGACACACACAGATAATTACATTAAGAACAACAGTTTCAACCCAAAACAACACCAACATGCCATTTTCAACAGTTTAATCTTTCGGATGATCAACTTTCCACTAAACAGAGAAGATTATCAAGAAGAATACCTACACATAAAAAAAGTAGCTATATCCAACGGTTTCAACCCAAATTTAGTAGACAAAACAGTTAACAGACTCAACAAAGCTAAGAAAATAAAAGAAACCACCACCCTAGAACCTACAGGAGAAAAAGAGAAAAATTTTTTTAAAAAATTAACCTTCCACCCATCAGCCTATAACAAATTCCAAAAAATCTTCTCAAAACACAACATAACTCTTGCACCTCAAAATAAGTTTAATATCGGAAATTTGTTAAAAGGCCCTCCCAAAAATTCAATCACTACCAAAGAAAAACCAGGAATCTATGAGATCAAATGTGAAACTTGCCCTAAAATTTATATAGGAAAAACAAAAAGAAATATTAACATCAGAACTAAAGAACATATGAGAAACATTAAAAATGGTGAAACAGAAAAATCAGCAGTGGCTTTTCATTTTTTGAATACTAGACATGACATCAATTTGGAAACATCTCTAATAAAATACGTTAATCACCCCATAGACCTTTCCGTATGGGAAAAAATCTTCATTAACAAAAATCGTCATAGAGTCATGAATTTTGAAACTCCACCACCGGACATCTTTGACAAGTACATCACGCCATCTATTGACAATACGGAGAAAGAAGAAACCACTACAACTTGCACTAGTCGAGTATCAGCTGAGGATAGGAGCAAGAGCTCTTGAAACATGTCCTGTGAATAAACAGTGTGAGTGAAGCAATGTGTCAATATATTCTCGATCCAATTTTGTATTAGACTTGTATATGTTGAGGATTAGTAAATATATAGGAGATGCATTTAAGGAAATGCGTTTGGTTTATATAATTGCACATTTTAACCTGAACTTCAGGATCATTATTGATCCAGTTCTTTGAGAAAACAAAACTCTGGAAATACCTAAGAGGACTTAGATGATTTTTACAGATGGCTCAAAGAATGGATCAGGAGCTGGTTCTGGAGTACATGGCAAGACCAAGTTGTAAAGGATTCTTTTCCTTAAGTTAACATGTTACTGTGTTTGAAGCAGAAATTTATCCTATTATTCAATGCACACACAAAAATATAAGTAGAGGTTACAGAAAGAAACAGTTCTTATGTTCTCAGATAGCCATGCAGCTAGGGCTCTAAAGTAGTCATAAGATTACATCAGTATGGTCCAAAACTGTCTAAACATGCTTAATGATTCGGCAGAGCAGAATGAAGTTCAGCTCATTTGGGTACAGGGTCATAGAGGCATAAAGAGCAACAAGAAAATTAATGAACTTGCCAGACATGGGGCATCTTCACAATTTTTTCAGTCAGTGCTGGCTCTAGAAACATCTCAAGTTGATTAGAGAAGTTATAAAGAACTGGCCTAAAAGAGAACATTGTAAATTCTGCTTAAAACCCCAGAAAACATATATGGTAAGCTAATCATTAAGAAACCATGCAAGGACAAGGCTGAAGGCCTATTAAACTATAGCAGACCTCAGCTGAGAACAATTACTGCTTTTTTCTTTCACAGGGTATAGTCCTGTGAAAAAGCATCTTATTACAGTAAAAGTGTATGCGTGATTGAAGGAATTTAGTAACAGTGACGTAAAATTAAGAACTGAAGCTTTCCTGGCAACGAATGTGCTCAATTTCTTCTCGGGCAGAAGCCAGGTGAAAAGACGATTAGAAATTGATGTCTTGGGAGCGTGCATCTCTCCCATCATCAGGATATTTATTAAATGTTATAACCACAAATGAAACACTTGAAACATTGTCTGGTTGACAATGGAGGCAAATAGTCTCTGAAACATGTTCTGGGAAATTTAAAAGTAAGTGTTGTTTAGTGTCATTAATCGACTCCCTTTAAATTTAACCAATTGTTTAGTTATGTTGGTTTTGTATTGGTGGTACAATTTGTGATTGGTATCTTTTGTATGGAAAAATAACATTTTATGTGAAACATTAGTGTAATCACTATAAAATTATAATGGATAGAGAAACTTATGTGAATGTTTCATATATATTTTTCTTACAGTATATCCAGCTCTTGATGCTTCTGATGACGAAGATCTAATTTTTAATTCACGTGGAAAACGAAAATTAGATGAAGCTTGGAATCCTAAAGCACGTCTGGGTCCACTTACTCGAAAAACTGACAGACCTACAAGGGAAGGAACAAAGAAGCAGGCTGTGGAGAAGGGTTTAGAAGCAGCAGCTGCAAAAAGGGCAGGCATGCCAGTAAGTAAAGTTCAATAACTTGTAACAGGATTTTTGGTCTGATAATGTTAATTCTGATTTGTTATTTGGATCCTCCTGTACAAGGCATCCACGCCAACATCAGCTCCAAAATTATGTTCGTACGTTCACTTTCATGATTATTTTGAAGTATCAATCGAATTCTAAATAAGTCATGAGACATATGTGTTTCAAGGCGTGGTTCGGAATAAAGAAGCCAAATTATTTCAATGAATTCTTATTTTGTTATATTTATACGGAGTCGAACTACAACTTAAAACATTTTTGTTCTTGCAGCGGTATACATCACATTCGTCGTTACAAAAAAAATCTCTTTCTCTTTATAACAAGATTATTGATTTATTTTCACTAAACAAGACTAAAGAACATATCACTCTCCTCAAGATTATTGACTTCTCGTCTCTATCGTTACTTCTACTTAATTTTGTGATTGGCCGATCCAATGGCACGTCACCATATTACGTCACACCACTACTACTTCGGCCAATCACACAACTACATATATTTTATAAATTCATAATTCCTCCGAACCCAAAAATACTGTTACAAATGCCCCTCTTTGAAATATATGGAAAATAACCAAATAAAGAAATTAACAATCTGTTTCCATATATTTCGAAGAACGGCCCCAATTAACAATTTAGTTTACAGCAATGAACTGTAACATAAATATAACATACATAAAATATAACAATAAACATACATTTAATGAAATATAGTAATAAATGAACATTTAACAACCACTTAGCATTATTATAACACATTTTTTTTTAAATATTATCTTTGATTTCATGTGGGGGTGTGCCCCGCCCCAAATTTGCATTAAAGTATCTTTATTATTAACATTTTTAAATTATTGACTGTGAACAAACATGCTATAACAATATAAAAATATTTTAACAACTATTTGTAAACTGAGTTTTGACCAATTTATATACAAAAGAATTCTCTGTTTAGTCATTCAAGTTGGGTGATTTGCCCACATAATTAATTTTTCTAGCTGTCCTGTATCAATATTCGTAACTTTACAACAGTTAGTGTAATACATTTTTCTCAGTTGGCTAACCTGATCTTTGCAAGCATCCAGAAATTGGTAAATCCATCTTTTGTTTTTATGTACATCATAACGTTGTTTGAAGGTTAGGTTAGTTGTGTGTTCAAATCTTAAAGAAAACAACATGATTTTGTGTGGTGTATCATACATGTGACCACTATGACCTTCATTGTGTATTTGTGTTTGTGTGAACATTTCGTGTACATATACATTACAGTTCACATCAAAATACCTATTGGTTGAACTTACAACATACATATTCTGATAATCACCTGTATTAAAACATTCATTGTTTGGTAAGTCATTTGTCTGTAAATTTCTTATTTCTTGTTTCACAATGTCCTGACCTAACCTAGTTTCCTGAATTATTTCTCTTAATTCCATAATTTCCTGTCTATCTTCGTTCTTATTCTGTTGTATTGTTTGCAATAACCTTTCCATATTCTCTTTACATTCTTTTCTTCCCTCTCTAATTTCTTGTATTGTCTCACCTTTCAGTTCTTGTTTTAACTTTTGTGACAAACCAACCTCTAAATTGCATACATTTTCTGCCAATTCCTGTCTTACATTAACATCTAAATTGCACATTCTTTGTTTCAAATCTTTAATATTGTCGTTACTCTGAGCTGATTCTTCCCTCAATTCATTTATATTTTGTTTAAGATCTTGTTTTAATTCTGATTTTACATCACTCAACTCTGATATTACATCTCCTAGTTTAGCATCTAAATTACTCAACATTTTTGTTATCCTTTCTAACATTAACTCGTTATCTTTACTTAATCCTACATTTTTCCTACTCATTTCTGCACCATCACTAGCTTCTTCTTCCACTATTATTTCTTTTCTACTCGCCATCTTTTTAACTATTTTCTGATTTTTTAGCAACATAAATCTACTACTATTATTTTGTTTTAATTTCAGTCACTTAAACCAGTTTTCTTTTTCTTCTTTCTTCTCTCTTCTTTATCCTATTCGAGCCACACGTTGCGGCGCCATTTGTAAAGGGATTTTGTTTGAAGAATCGCCGATTGAAAATTTTCATATATTCTTGCAGGTCTGTGTGCACATCCCACAGAAATTCTTGGTTATTTTTGTACGGATTCGAACTTCAACTTAAAACGTTTTTTATCTTGCAGCGGTATACATCACATTCGTCGTTTCAAAAAAAATCTCTTTCTCTTTATAACAAGATTATTGATTTATTTTCACTAAACAAGACTAAAGAACATATCACTCTCCTCAAGATTATTGACTTCTCGTCTCTATCGTTACTTCTACTTAATTTTGTGATTGGCCGATCCAATGGCACATCACCATATTACGTCATACTACGTCACACCACTACTCCTTCGGCCAATCACACAACTACATATATTTTATAAATTCACAATTCCTCCGAACCCAAAAATACTGTTACAAACTAGAGATGGATTAAAATGTTATAACGTCATTTATACATTCTTATGTGCTGACACCACAAAATTGCAATAAAATTTCATTATTTAGCTACCATGATTTCCTGCTTATAAAATTGGGATTTTTTTAAATACATCACACGGCAATGGGACTGGCCATATTCACCTGTAGTGCCAGAGCACTACATTCACTGTTTACTATACTGGTCACCAATCTAGAAAGCGATTAATGTTTGAGCTACACGGAAGGACTTTAAATAAATGGTAGGGGATGGATACATCATAATGGTTGTCATAGCAATGATTAGAAGGACCAATTAGAATTGAGATGTTTCCATGACTACGTTAGATGCTAAACCCTTGTTGCTGAACATGTTTATAGCATGATGTGTGGGCGAGCAAGTTGTGCATGCAACTCTAATCGTCTGCTAATGCTGCAGTAATTACACTACCTTGCTGCTTGTTGCTGTTCTGCTAATGCTGCAATAAACAAAATGCCTTCACGTTTGTTGCTGCTCTTGTTGGAACTGTGACAATTTGCCTTGGTTTATGTGTGTTCGAGTCCATGTATCTGTTCATGTGTTGTGAGCACTTGCAATTGTGTTTTTATGAATGTTTAATTCTGTTTAAAAATAGTGACAAAGGAAGCGCAGACAAACAAAAACCTGAACATGCTTGGAACCAAATAAAAATGTTGACTTCACTATTGTCTTCATGTGAAGTATTATAAACAATAATAATAATGTGACTCTGTGGTTTTGTAAAATTAAATGTTCAGTTTGCAGAAATTCAGAATGCTTTTTATTTCCGTAGAAAGACAGTTTGTACACCCTTGGCAGCAGAAACAGAATTACGTAACATACCCAAATACAACCTTCAAGGTCGTCGACCACAAACAAAAGAGTTTACTTTCAAAACACCGCTACACGCACACGATTATCAAGTTCAATTAAGACTCCAACAACTAACCGCGGCTTCCTTTTTATACCTCTACTCATTGTTCTGATCCAAACATGCTCTCCACTTGGCAGCAATAAGTGGCAAAATTGCCCCTCTCCCCATACAAAATGTCAATTACTTTCTAGATTGGTAATCAGCATAAAACAGGAAATACTAGTAACTTGACATACACTACTGTGTTAGTATTTAATGCCCGCTTTTACTACATGCGGTACTGCAGGCGATGACACTAATGATACATGAGATGAAGATGGAGCACCAGTGGAATGAGTTGGCAGGGGAAAACCTACCACTGCGCTGTGTTGTCTACAAATCTCACTTTGCGGTTGACTGGGATTGAACCCTGTCTGCCTTGGTGAGAGCCGAGCGGTCTACTACTCAGCCACAGCACGGCCGATGTACACTAAGAAATAGAACATAAATGGAACTGGGTATATCTTGATATGGTAATTTACATGATCAGTTAAAAGCAACTGCAAATAGATATGTTATAGGATCAGTGTCCTATTATTGGCAAATGTATTGCATATCTGTGGGACCAAGCTTTGTGTGGTTGCCGGATGCAGAGAAGTCAGTTAAAGGGACTTTTGGATATAAGATTTGGATATATTGGAATGCTTGCATAAACAAATTATCACATTACGTTGTTTAGATAGATAGTCAATCTGAAAAATTTGCATGTTAAATTGTTATTGTTCCTTACCTATGCACTTTACACAGTCCAGTGATGGTGCTGTCATTTTTTAAGCATTTGCTGTGAATGTTAGAAGTTCTAAGTTATTGTAACTTATGGCTGAAGGTAAATTATAGGTCATTTGTAAACAAAATCTTGTGGTCCATAGTGAGACTCATCAGTTGATTTGGAACATTGCAGAAAAATGTAACAAGGAAACCAGGCAAAATTCCTTAAATTTTCTACTCAAGTAGTCAAAAAAAGGGCAGCAGACTATTGTAGAAAATCAGAAAATTTCATTCTGAAGCTTTAGAAAGGAGGGTAAACAACTTCAGGAGTTAACTATTAAATTTTTCAGTCTGACTCTACCCTTTCATAGTGCATCCTACACATGGCTAGTTGAAAGAACAATTAATTTGCATTATTTGTACCTAATAGTGGTCCAAACTATAAAGCCTGAGGCTTAAAGTACTTAGAGCACAGTAAGTCACCATTAAGGTAGTTGTATCATGTGTTTATGAGAACTCCTAGTGGTTTACAAGGGGGGGGGGGGGGGGACGAGTCAGTTGGAAAATTTAATGTCATGCACGTTGGCCATAGTAGCTCAATGGTTAAGAGCAGCCAGGTGGAGGCTGGAAGATCTGTGGTTCAAATTCCAGCTATGTCATTAAATTTTTCAGTCTGACTCTACCCTTTCATAGTGCATCCTACACCTAGTGTGAAAGAACAATTAATTTCCAATGCTGCATGTGTTATTTGAACAGAGGATAATGTGTAAGTACATTCATTTTCAAAATAATAGTTATTTAATAATACAATGTTTAACCAATAGTTTTATAATTCTAATTCAACAGAAAAAAATCAGAGCAGCTATACCACAGTCTGCTAGTAATTTCTTCTTTCTTTTCCTTATTTGTACATTACGTTAGAAGATTGACATGCAATAATTAGTATGTAGATTTCAAAGGAATTACACAATACTCCTGCTGAAATATGCATCACAATATACAAAAGAAAGGGAATTCAGAATCATTTGACCACTGTGAATGCTCTAATTGCTTCCTGTTTTCTCCTGGTTATGACGTGTGTAGCCATATGCCCACTAATACATCATAAGCGCTGTATTAATGATCATGGTATACAATTTTAAATGTACTGAAGCTTAAATGTCCTGTATTGCAGTTACCAAAGAGGCCATACAACAGAAAGAAACCTAAATTAACTGTTGAACCACAAGCTGCATCATCATCAGCAGCAGCATCATCAGCAGCAGCATCTTCAGTGGGTACGTCAAATATGAAAAAGATGGATGTAAAATGTAAGTAACCATTAGCCCATCATCTTAATCTATTTTAATGTTGTGATTACCATTTGTAAGTAAGTAATATCTTTATTTCCATTTCAATTACAAATTATTATACATTTGCATACTTATTACTACACTGAGTTACTGGTTACCCTTTGGCCCAATAGACTCAAACTCTGAGGTTGAGCTAAATTCCCATTTGTAATAGATTATGCAAGTAGACATGTTATTCACAAGAAGTATGTTGTATGTACACACTTGTGACCATTTTCCTAAACTTTAATAATGATTATGTACAAAACACACTAGGTAAAATAAGAAATTGCAAACCTTAATATATAACTCTCTCCCTAATCTGAATTTTTCTTTATTGTAGACACTAAGTGAACTTTTATCCTTGATTTAGGAATATAAAGTTTTTGCATTCATATCTTTTAATCTATTGTTTTCGATCTTCCCCTCAATGTATATCCTGGTGCTCACTTTTCAGTAATCCATTTATCATTAACAGTTTCTTAATTTTTCCGAACATGTATATAAGTATATCTGGATTTTTTGGAAATTCATTTAAACACATGTTGAATAATGCATATTTTGAGAAATTTAGTAACAGTGATACCCAAATTAATTGATAAAACTATTCACAATCAGTTTTTCACACTATGTCAGTGACGTGAGAGAATATTTTAATATGGAAATAAAAAAACAGAATAATAAACTTCGAAATTCCACCAGTTGATGATTTGATAAAAAAATTCATAGTTCCAGCACCAGAGTGAAGTATGCAGGCAATAACAGATGACAGTCAGACCTTCAAGGTTGAAAATGGAAACAACAGCTCCCGAAACTAGACCTTTGTGAAAAACCATCTTCAAATAATTTTATCAACATCTTTAATTCTAAATAAATATTTTAATATTCTTCCAATTACCAATCCTCTAACACTCCTTTTGTAACTCCAACATATTTTGGCATTTGCAGTGTTTTGGGAGACGTCTAAAAAGATTTCCAAAACATTCTGATTATTCAATCTCCACTTATCCAGCCATGACTTATTCATAGTTTGATTCCTTATGTCCAACTTGATTCCTCAAGGGAAACAAACCCTTTCAGCCTATTCATTAGCCAAATTCATTTCTTTTCTTAAAAACCATAATTTAATGTGTTACAATTCATTGTATTACCCTGTTCATTACAATATCTTTCTACTTGATATAATTTGGTGCTTCATTGTATCGTAGTCCTTACTCATAGGAATCTTTCTACTTCCTTTAATTGCTGTTTTTAAAACCAGTTGGAGTTGCCAATCCCACCATCAAATCATCTGTATAAGTAAACTGGTTATTTCCACATTTTGTGTGTGTGCGCGCGCGCGCGTGCACACGTCCCTCTCTCTCAAATGCTGAGAATTTAGAGACTAGAGCTGGATTTTTTAGAATTTCACAGATAATTGGGTGGTTAATGTTCATTAAGTCATATTTATTACATAAATGGTACTGTGGGGAAGTCATTACTCCAATGTTGAACAAACATCCACTCAGACAGTTAAGAGGGGAACCGGCCCCTGTGTGTGCTCCATGTGCAGTACGCCTCACTGTGCGGCATGTATTGCTGGATTGCCCGCAGTACGCCCGCGTTAGCCAGTCAATAGGCTTGGGGACTAACTTGATGGGAGTTTTAGGGGACGACCCAGTGGCCGTGGTTAAGGCACTGCGGTTTGTTGCCAAAATTGGTTTTTATAAACAAATCTGACTTAAATTTTAAATTTGTTAATTTTAGAGATTTTAAATTGTTAGTCTTGGGATGGGCTTTTTTTATGTACTTTTAATAGTTGAGTGATTTTATTTTATTTTACCTTTTTAGCCTAATTTGTGTAGCTTTTAGGTTTTAGTCTTGACTTCGGGCCCAAATGACCTTGCTGTCGACGGGCCCTAAAACACCACACACTCACTCACTCCACTCAATCATGGGCTGTGATTAATTTGAACATAGCAGCAGATGAGTTTCTAGGCAGATCTGGAATTGTAAGTTTGTTAAGATCTTTCCAATTAAGTTTTTTTAGAGGAAGTAAAATAATTTCCCATAAAGGAATGTAAAGTAAGACCTGAAGCTTTTACTGGTGACGAATATATTTAAAATATTCTCAGGAAACAAGCTAGATGAAAAAACGATAAGAAATTGACGTTTTGGGAGCGTACATAACTGCCATCATCAGGATATTTGTAAGAAATGTTATAAATTTTATAATTGATTTTTTGGTGTTATATCTGTTTAGTATTTATAACATTTCTTATAAATATCCTGATGATGGGAGCGATGTACACTCCTGAAACATTGATTTCTGTCTTTTCACCTGGCTTGTTTCCCGAGAATATCTTGAATAAACAGCAGTTGTTTATTATTGTATGTTTGTGTGAAACTGGATTATAGCTCAAAAACACTTTTTAAACCAATTCTCGAACTGTATAAACACTTAAGCTCCACTTACTTTTTAAATTAGGACAAGTTTCAAGGACACCGCGTCCCCATCCTCAGCTGATGTTCTACTGGTTCTTCAGGTGACCACCTCCCTCTCCTGGCGCTGTTCAATGAGTTGAACAGGAGAGGGAGGCGGTCACCTGAAGAACCAGTAGAACATCAGCTGAGGATGGGGACGGGGTGTCCTTGAAACTTGTCCTAATTTAAAAAGTAAGTGGAGCTTAAGTGTTTATACAGTTCGAGAATTGGTTTAAAAAGTGTTTTTGATTGATGAAGCTCCACTGTTTATAAATACTTCTATTATAGTTTTATTTTTATGGATTATAGCTGTCATTTTTAATGTAATTTTCAGATAGGATTGGTTTCTAATAAATTCCAAAGGTTTATCTTTGTGCCATTTCTGATGTTTTTAGATCTAGAAAAGGGAATTTCCCATTGCTTTCATTTTACGTGGAGAATTTTATTATTTTTTCTTGTAGGTTGAGCAGTTGTATGCCTTCCTCTAAATGTCTATTTTGATTTGTATATCCAATGATTGCATAAGTAAATCTGCCAAAAGCATATAGGAATGTCCATAGAAAGAGAACATATTTCTGTCTGTAGATTTCCCATTGAAAGCAAAAATACTTCGTGCAGTGCATAGTTTGTTAATGCAATGTATTTATCCATTTCATCTGGTTCCATCTCCGTGTAAAAATACGGCCGAGCAAAATGTAGGTTGAGCAGTTTTATGCCTTCCTCAAATATACAAGCAAAATAGAGGTTCTACAAATATACAATCTGCTGCTATTGGCCGCTCCATGACTCAGTGGTTAGAATGCTTGGCTCTCACGCGGTGCCCAGGTTCAAACCCAGGTGACCACAAAGTGAGATCTGTGGTGAGCAACATGTCGCTGAGGCGGGTTTTCTCTGTGATCTCAAGTTTCCCCACCATTCCATTTTCATCTCATGAGGACATTCTGCCTTAGCTCATCAAATTCTCTGTTTACAAACCTAAAAGAGGTCAGAATTACAAATTACGCTCTTTTAGGATGGATTAAACTATTACTGCTTACTATTACTAACTCTTTTCTGGTTTCCGTCGAGCCGCTCTAAACCATTGAGCTAATATGGCCAACAGCCATATGGACTGATTGAGTGCATAGATCCTTTAGTGAATACATATTGGGATTACCAATAGCATCACCTAATGGGGCAGCACAATTAGAACTAGGCAGGCATTCTACTAAAATTAAAATCTTGTCAAGGGCAATGAAATATTTATACAGAATCACTTACTTGGAAGATGGCAATATAATTAAAGAATGTTTTCATATTCAAAAGAGAAGTAACTGGGGTGGGTCTTGGGCACATAAAATGTATGACTTGTTGAAGCAGATAGGTATGGGTCATTCTTGGATAAATGCAGAGTATGGGTATAGAGGCTTCTGGAGAGAAATAAAAACAACCTGGGGGAGGGAAGGATATATAGATATATGTAGTAAGTTAGGGCGAGAAGGTTTTGCTTGGGCGAGAACAGGAGTGAGAAACTTGAAAGGTATAGGTCAAGAGAGGGAGCTAGATAAATGTCCATTGTGTGGAGAAGAGAATGCAGATTTCCATTGTATATTGAGTGAGTGTGTGGTGTTTAAGGGCCCGTCGACAACAAGGTCATTTGGGCCGCCTTTGTATATTAAATTGTAGTCAAACAAAGATATGGAGAGAGCAGGCTTGGCTACGTAAATGGGACAGTTTGGGGGGTGAAGTAGTAATTAGAAAAATGTTGTCAGTAAAAGGAGAAAAGAACAGGAGAAATATAGGGAATTATTTAGGGAAAGTTAAAGAGAGATGGCTAAGAACAATTAAGAGAAAAATGTAGAGAGGGATAGGTGAAATGGCAAAAAGTGTAAAAAGGAGCAGAGGGCCTCCAATACACAAAAACCTAGGGTTAGGTGTATGGGGACTGAATTACTATTCAATGGTGGGCAACATGATAACATGATAGGATTTTCAGGATTTAGGAATATATGGCATATTTCAGTATGGATTTTATAATTGTAATCTTGATTTTGTATTTTCATTTGTTGATGTAAAAGGAAATAAATTATTACTAATTACTAACTCTTTAAGTCACCATCCATATTAAGACTTTCTTTCTTCAACTTTACTGTTCAGTACTGTAACAAATAACACCAGTTATTGCTACACTCACTTTTTCTCTTAAGGGTTTTGTGAAGTACTAATGTTATACTTAAATCATTGTTGCACACGCTCAGAACAAACATAACTGATCTATTTTCGTGAAGCAGATGTGTAATAAATACGACTCATCTAAAAATTAATAACTGATCTGTCGAGTTCTGCCTTCTGAAAGTCACAATTTGCACTGCACTGCACTTGGTTATATTCACTGTTACTGTGCACTGAAGAGTTTTTAACTGTCAGTTGCTTTCTCCTCGTATAGGGCCTGGACCCTGGCAGACCATTCTCAAAGGCAGTCCTTCCAGATACAGTCAAAAGGGATCCTCTAAAGCCAGCAATATTGAAAACAATGGCTATAACAGGCAGGTCATTAGCACAGGGAGGCACTTGGGCCGTCCAGTATTGGCAATTAGGAATGACTATTATGACACTGGTCTCTTCTCAAGTCTGATCATCTTGACCAGCACTGTCATAGGCAGCCAGGCGATCCAAGTGCACTACCAGCATCTTTCCTCGGGGTAGTCTCTGAATGCAGTAAACTACATTATTGATTCTTTTCACCATATGGTGTTGCCCTTATCATGGTTTCTAAAGCTTGCGGCAATGCCCCTACATTTGGGTAGAGCCATACAGCCATGCTCTGCAAGGGACAACTATTACATTCCACATATTGTGGCAATAGACACAAAAGTTTGCCTCAAACTGCTTTGTCACCAAAATTCTTTGCACTATTCTAAACTATAATCACCTCCTTTACACAAATACACTTTTTAACAAGTCTGTACAATGTTCCTTTATGTCTCTTTGGCATGCACCCTTTATGCTGCTAATAATCTCTGACATATGCTGACATTCACCTCTTTCACGAAGCTGCATTCCGATTCTGAACACAGTTTCAATATTCACACACAAACTACTTTGCTGCCTTTTCCACTGCTCACCTATTCCTTACCACAGAGTAGACTTGCTGACCCGTGACCTTCTTCCTGCACTGTTCCATGATGTTCTGACTCCTCACTATGGAGTTTATAATACCACACTTCTATGCACTGCTCAGTCGGCTCATACAACTCAAACGACTGATTTGTGAACTGCTACTCAGTGCCAACTCCTTCTCAAGGAGTTGCACTCGTCGACTGATGCTCAATGCTCGAAACATATACAAAACTCTATAACTCTCAGTACTGTACTTAATACCACTCATCATGCCCTGCATCACTCTTATCACCTGCGGGAGATGCTTCCAGTAGCCGAATGTTCTTGGCTTGCATTCTGGAACAGAATTGAACAATATTTACATGGTAACAACACAGTTCTGCCCCAGGCTTGTGACGTCTTCATGACATCAGCCAACAGATGTCCTTAAAGGCATGCCTCTCCCGTCTCCCCAGCCAACAGACAATAGGCAAAGTGATTCCACTCTTCGCTCTTTCAGGACAAATTCATGATGGCAGCTCAGTTGCGTAACTTGACTCTTGCTCTCCACAACAGCTTCATGTTCACCAATGTGACAGTATTGCTTTACAGTGCATACTTCTTCCATACCTGATGACATTCTTCTTGGGTCTTTCGCCTTTTCTTTCCATCATTTCTCTTGAATGTATGCATAAGCCAATATGCAAGCCATTTTACTTTTTGTTATAGCCATCTCATTTTCACATGCATATTGGAGAAGCTTTTGATTAATTTACTCTTTTCTGACTATTGCTGTAACTTTGATCCACATTTAAAGGTTATGGGTAAAATCTCCTTTCTTTGAATCTGCTGTTTTCATTTGCTGCAATATCAGTGTCTTGAATGTTGCTGCTCATTTAACTACCCCTCAATTATGAAAGTATGAGTCTCTTAGTTTCTCAGATCACTTCAATAACACTGGTCGACAAAATTTAACTTTTTTTCTTTCACAAGAATTAAAATAACAGATTCTAAAAGTATTTTTCGTGCTGAATTCAAATATAATTACAGTTTTTCCCCATCGGGCAGGAGTTTTGTGTGATATTCATTTGAATTTTTTATAATTTTCCAAAAAATCCGTAACTAGCTATCTAACTCAAAATTATAACTACTGATTCTGACTTACCTAGAAAGTGGTAGATAGTGATTTTCGGGTATATTTTGCATCTGGAACGTCTCTCATTTTAGTCCAACAGTAGGCAACCAGCATATTGGAACTCCACTTGCCTTGGTACCTCTTCTCTATTGTAGAAATTTGCTGATGAAAACGCTCACTGTGTTCATCGCTGACAGTTCCAAGGTTTTCGGGGAAGAAGTCCAAGTGAGAGTCCAGGAAGTGAATTTTTAAAGACATGTTGCATCCCATAGCTTTATAAGAATGCAGATCAGCCACTATGTCACGATAGTTTTCTGCTTTATGGTTTCCAAGAAAATTGCAACACAAGGCTGCCAGGCTGCTTTCTCCAGCGGATTTAACAGTCCCTGGAAATGTTCATCAGCCATTAATGATCGGATTTGTGGTCCTATAAAAACTCCTTCTTTCAATTTAGCATCACTGACTTTGGGGAATTTTGATTTCAAGTACAAGAATCCATCAGAAAGTTTATCCATAGCTTTGAAGAAATTTTTCATAACTCCTTACTTAATATGCAATCGAGGTAAAAATATTTTTTCAGGCTTCACTAAAGGGACACATGCCACATTTTTCTGACCAGGGATAAGAGATTCACGTTTTGGCCATGACTTTCTAACGTAGTGAGACTTCTTATCTCTGCTATCCCACTCGCACAAAAAACAGCAAAATTTGGTGAACCCAAGTTGCAAACCAAGCAATGAAGCAATGACCTTTAAATCACCAGTGATATTCCATTCATATTTTCCATATTGTATTTTCTCTAAAACTAGTTTCATATTTTCATGTCTCTTTCATATCAGCGGCATGCGCTACCGGTATTGATGGAAGTTTATTTCCAAAATGTAGCAGCACAGCCTTCAAACTTATGTTAGAGGAGTCTATGAACAATCACCACTCATCTGGCCGGTGTTGAAGCCCAAGAGTTTCCATAACTGAACAAGTATTATTACAAAACACAATACCATTTTCTTCAGAGAAGTATACTTTGAAAACACTATGACAGCTACGATATCTACTAATTCTTACATCTTTTTGGAGTAGATTCCACCCTTTGAGTCTGGAAGCTAAAATTTCCGCTTGCTCTTTAGACAGATTTAAATCGTGAATCAGGTCACTAAGGTCTTGCTGATTGGGAAAGTATGATTCTGATGAACAGCTACTGGCTTCATATGTTAGATCATTTTTATTTTCATGTGAATCATTTGGAGTTTCAGTCAGGTCAGAACCAGAGTTATCACTTAAGGTCGTAACTGCATATAATGGTACGGGGAACTCTTCACTGTGTAAGACAGGTCTCATTGCAGATTGCAAATTCGGATATTTAACTGTATATTTTGTTTTAGATGTGATTCCTTTAATATTTGTCAAACAAAAATAACAGTCAGTTAAATGATCCTTCGGTTCCCTCCAAATCATAGGAATTGCAAATAGCATATGATGTGTACCATTTTTCCACCCAGTCAACGAAACACAGCATGTATTTGGGGCCCAGCTCTTTCCAAAATCATCAACTTGACAGCCAAAGTAAAGTTTATAACACTTCTTTACAAGTGGGGTCAAATTTCGCCTCTGAGACTTGAAGGTCAGCTCACCACAAATATAGCAGAAATTATCTGCATGATTTACACAATTTCTTGGCATGATGAAAAAATAAAGCACAGAAATACAACATGTACAACATCACAATACACTTCTAAAGAGAAAGGAAGGAAATATTTTACTACTCAACAATCTCACAGTCAGCTCAATACTGTCACATCACAATGCCAAACAGGTCTGAACATGTCTAAACAACAACAATGAACAACAATGAACCTGCACAGTCATATTTTATTGGGCTTCAGCATGACATTGCAGATAATTTCAGTAATACAGCTTGAGTAAAATAGCTACATATGAGGTAACGGTTCCTATGACAGGTCAAAGAAAACGCTAAAATCATATTTTGAAAAGTAGCTTTTACAGAAAAACTATGCCTGATGGGAAAATTCTGACTACATATCTGAATTCAGGATGGAAAATGCCACTAGATTCACTATTCAGATCTCTTGTGAAAAAAACCTTGTCGACCAGTGTAACATATATACCATCTCTGTTGATTTAAATTTAGAAGGTACTATTCCACTTCTATGCGATTGCCAATCTAGAATTCTTTTGTTTATCTTCACAAAATGTGCTTAATTTCCGCCTTAAATCTCTTTAAGATCCCTCTTACTGGTATGTCTGGCCAATCCTCTTTATTTTCTCCTTAGCTGAGAGGTTAACATTGAATATTTGAGATTTTCTTGCATTTACTAAACTCTAAATTTTCGGTTCTAAACTTTTCTTTCTTAATTTATTTCTTCATACTTACCTTGTTTCCTACCCTTTCCACAGTGCTTCATTTTAAATAAAATAATTTCCGGAACTTTCTCGCTCTGTAAACTAACGGTATATTGGTTGTGCACACCATTACTGCAGAACAGATGATAACAAATTTGGATAGAGGTTGAAAATGGAAGTGACGGCTTCCGAAACTAGCCCCTCAATAATATAAAAATATAAGTGACAAAGTGTCAAAAAGCTGGCTACAAATACTTTTTTCAATTAATTTTGAAGTCACTGTTACTACATTCCTCCAGTCACACATAAGTCTTAAGATATGTTTAGATGCAAGAAGTACACATACATACATACATACATACATACATACATACATACATACATACATACATACATACATACATACATACATACATACATACATACATACATACATACATACATACATACATACATATTCAACTGGATAAAGAATATCAGAAGCAGAGTAAAATCGGCAGAATATAATGGATATTGTATCATACATTTTCACAGGTTGAAGACTGACTGGTACATTATTTAAAATGATATATAACCATATCTGGAGAGAATGACATGGCTATGCTTAAATGTAAAATATTTCAACCATGTCAGGGCGTTAACCCATATATTATGTTTGCCAAGGTTGTCTCTTGGCATTCCCACTAATTTTTAAACATTGGTATAGATAAGTGGATGACATGTGGGAGATGTTTTAAATGAGAAACAGGTGGATGATGCTTTAAAGCTACTTAATTTACAAAATCCCTAATGCCCTTAAATGATATTTAACGTGAAATGACAAAGTTTAGAAGTATACTGTGGTCATGGCCACATAAGGTTGGCCAAGCATTGGAATAGGCTTTGACTGGTTACTCTTCAAGAAAGTTTGACATCAGCATTAATGTGTCACCCTAATAACAGGGGACTATAAAAAGATGGCAGAAAATTAAGCTTGGGTGTGAGTTGCAAAGTAATTATTGTGAACAAGTTTTAAGTCATTTGTAAATAAGAACTACAAAGCAAATCTTGTAACATATATTTTTGTAATAAATAAAGTTTGTTATGAGTTAAGCAGTGTTTTTATTTGTCGCAACTGATGTCAGGAGTGGATTGAACCATTGACATGTGGGAAAATCTCTTGGTCCGGCTTGATGAAATGAAGATGGATATGAAAATGGAAAATGAACCTTCGCTGCACAAATGAAAATGGAAAAGACAGATGAAGGAAGCGTTATCAGCAAAGCTAGAACAACAATGGCTAGTGTTAATGCTCTGAAAAAAAAAGTTGATGATGGCACTAAGAACCTGAGCATCATGGTAGACATGGCTGGAAGAAGATTGCAGAATTAGACAGTCAGCATGCCAGGATACAACATATATATGCTGGTCAAACTACCTAAGTATGATATAACCTTGAAGCCTTCTACCAACAATATAGCATAGTTGCCACTTTTAGCCAATGGCTACCAGAGGAAGAAATCTTAAAAGCTGATTGCCAGCTTCCAGGCAAGGGTGGCAGAATTTTTAAGTGGATCCCAACATCTTCAGTCTTCAGGGACATATGGGAGGCCCTTGAAAACCTTCACTTGTGTAGTTTACCACTGACAAGGTTGCAGCAGGTGTTTACCGTGCCAATAAAACATTTGATAAAAGCAGCCACACTTAAAGATAGAGATAGCCAAGATGACAGCTACAACTACTTTAAGACAAGAACTATCCATTATGATGGGGATAAATCTCCTAGAGACAGTCAAGATGATTTCCAAGTGGCTAGTGTTGGAAGTGTGGCCACCCGAAACATTGATTAAGAAGGAACCACTCAAAAGTGAATACCATGTCAAGAAGAATCTAACTATAGCATTGTGGCACTGCACAATGGTAGAGGAGAAAGAACATGTTGCAGGTGTCCATGTGATTACAGTAGTACCTAACTGCTGTGGTACTCGGCATCCCATGAAAGACTGCTTAATTTTGCTCGGAGGCCTCTTTATCAGGTTTAAGGTTCTTTTATGTCATAAATCGATGATGAGACCACCGGCTTTACTTCCCTTCCAAAAGAATCCATGCTAAGGATTTTTATTCCCCAAAAGATCCTATCCTTTGCCAGTTTTGAACCCGCAACCTCAAGAACCAGAGGCTAGCGTGTTACGCTAGGCCATGGATGACAACTCAATGCCCAAAGAGTAGATAGAACTGGTTGCAGCAGTGTACTGTCACCCAATTATTGGAAGGCACGACCAACTGACGGCTGAGTGGCGGACAGGAGGCATTTAGACCACGCCTACCCATTTATCTCGTGTCACTGAGGGGATGGTTAGGAAAGTGTCACTGATCGCTGGCCGCCTCTTTCCCCTCCCCCTGACGTCAAACAGTCGGGATATTTCATCTAACCCGGAACCTTTTAGATATGTCAGTTGGTCTTATATAAGCGACGCTCCGAGCTGGAAGAGAGTTCAGTTCTTTGCGAGCAGCCGTGAGGAGCGCCGTGCTAGCAAACGGACTGGAAGACTGTGTACGTGTATCAGAGGAGTTGTATGTAATTGTGAGTGTGGAGTGGACCTGTGACAAACGAACTGGTGGATTGTAATTGTGTGCGCTACATAATTCTATGTAATTGGCAAATGTTCCAACTGTAATTCGGTGGAAATAAAGAACATTTTGAGTTTGTGCAATTGTACTTTTAATTTCACGAACCCACAAAGTCACAATACCATGGAACACATCTTGAACAAATTGTCATCTACATAGCTGGGTTATTTTCTGGTTCCAACAGGGTAAACAAACACCTGTTGGTAACCATGGATTATTTCACTAAGTGGCTAGAGGTGCATGACACACCTCAGCAAGAAACGAAGATTGCCTGATAGAGAACTTTTTCTGTTGCTTTGGGGTACCAGTAGAGCTACAGAATGACCAGAGCACCAACTTCAAGTCAAACTTGATGAGGGAAGTGTTATAGCAACGTGGAATGCACAAGACAAGCATGATACTTCTTTACCCATTATCAAACAGCATGATAGGGTAGTACATCAAAATGCTTAAAGAACATAGGAACAACTAGAAGGTCATTACCAATCACCATGAGGAATTATTAAATTTTAGATGAGTCGCATTTTTTACACATCTGCTTCACTTTCGTACCTATTTTGAGGACATGTTTCGCAAATCTTCGTTTGCATCTACGGCTCTTGTGCGACTGACGCTAGATCCAGCGGTGTGGGTAATTCTGGGGTTGTTGCTGCCATCTGTTGATTTCGTGATGAACTGAAATGTGGGATTCTCTTCTAGCGGGATTTCAAAGTTCATTAGTTGGTTTTTATGTTTTTCTATGTATATCCTCTCCCATATGACGAGTTCATTATGTTTTTGTACGTATTTTAGTAATTCTGTGCTATCTTCAATTTCATGATTTTCAGACCAGAAATGAGCTGCTATTGCGGACTTATCAATATTTTTGTATCTTAAGTGCCTGAAGTGTTCTTTCTTTCTAGTGCCTATGTTCCTTTTTGTCCTTCCTGTGTAAATTTTTTCACAGTCTTTACACTTAATTTTGTAAATGCCTGACTTTTCCTCTGGTTTTATCTTATCAGTATTATTACTGTTAAGTAGGTTTTTAATGTTGTAATTGTTTTTTGGTGCCAATGTTATATTGTATTTCTTGAATATTTTTTGGAACTTTTTTGTGGCCCAGGGGTGGTAAATAAATTTAGCAAATCTAGTTTCTTGTTTTATTGGTGTGAGAGCTGTGATCTGTTTTAATTTCTTTTGAAGTTTGAATAATTTTAGTTTTTTATCTACAAGGTTTTTTCCATATCCATTTTTAATTGCAGTTTTTAAGATTTGATGGTATTCGTTTTGATATTCTTGCTGGCTGAGAGGTAGATTTACTAATCTGTGTGTCAGACTGTTGATGGTTGCATGTTTGTGTGGAATTGGGTTGAAACTATTTGCTTTGATGTAATTATCTGTGTGTGTTGCTTTTCTATGAATGCCAAATTCTAGTTTTTCATTGCCTTTTTTGATTTTAAGGTCTAAAAAAGGTAGAGTACAGTCCTCTTCAGTTTCTACTGTGAATTGTATGCTGGGTTCTTGCAGGTTGAGTAGTTTCAAAGCATCATCTATTAGTTTGTAGGGCACTATTGCAAAGATGTCGTCTACGTATCTGTACCATGTTTTAAACATATGAGGGAAGGCTTTAGTAATATGTGTTTCGAAAAAGCTCATGTATAGATTGGCCAAAAATGGTGATAGCGGGCTTCCCATAGCTAGTCCTGAAATTTGTTTGTAATATTTTCCATCGAAGACAAAATAATTTTGATGTATACATAATTCAGTCATTGCCACATATTCTTCTATTGCATTGGCATCCAGGTTTATAGAATTTAGCCATTTTTTCAGTTGAATCAAAAGTTTGTCTAATGGAATGCTAGGGAAGAGGGAGCGGACATCAAAGGATACTAAAGTGTCATGAGGTTTTAGTTTAAGATTTTGAATTTTTTCTACCAGGTATGGAATTGTGGAAAGGACTGAAATTTTTTGGTTAGCCATTTTGCCAGAAGGTAAGTAGGAGTGTTTATATAATTTACAATGGGTCTCATGGGTATGTTGGGTTTGTGTATTTTAGGCAAACCATATATTCTTGCAAGGGTAGGGTTGTCTGGTTTGATAGTTTTTTGTTCTGTAGTTGTTAAAATTTTACTATTAATGATGGTTTTTTGTACATCTTTTATGCATCGGTTGAGTGGATTAGAATCTATTTCCTGGAATTCTTTTTGTTGTAGTAACTCTAACATTTTTTCTTTGTATGTAGCTGTATCTAAGATTACTATTTTGTTCCCTTTATCAGCCCTTGAGAAGATTACATCCTTTTTCCTTAAAGATTTAATTATCTGAATTTGTTTCAAATGTTTTATTGGCTTTTTATTTATTAAGTTTTCCAATATAGGAGCTGATTTTTTTCTAATTATATTTTTGTCCATGGTTTCCAAGCCTTCTACTGCTAATTCTATGTCTGCAATGAATTCATCCGGGTTGCTGGAGTATGTTATACATGTTTTTAGGCCTTGGTTAAGTACATCTTTTTCTTCGTTGTTAAAATTTTGCTTTGAGAGATTAATTACACTATCTAGGGATGTGTTCTTTGCTGAAATTTTGTTATGTTTTGGTTGCCAATGATTATGATTACGTTTTAGTTTCTTATTTTGACGATAAACCTTCTCTTTGACTTTATAATTGATATGTTCAAATGATTTGGCTTCTAAGTGGTCCCATGCTGTGTTTCCTAGTAATTTTACAATTTTCAGATGTAGGTTATACAAAGAGAGGTCTATATTAGTTATTTTTCTGTAGTGATTTGTTTTTTCGGCTTTTAACACGGCTTTTTCAGCAGCTAATTGTTCTATACTGTTATTGTTAAATTTTACTATTTTTCGTACAAATTTTTCTTTTCTCCGAAATTTGTACGAAAAATAGTAAAATTTAACAATAACAGTATAGAACAATTAGCTGCTGAAAAAGCCGTGTTAAAAGCCGAAAAAACAAATCACTACAGAAAAATAACTAATATAGACCTCTCTTTGTATAACCTACATCTGAAAATTGTAAAATTACTAGGAAACACAGCATGGGACCACTTAGAAGCCAAATCATTTGAACATATCAATTATAAAGTCAAAGAGAAGGTTTATCGTCAAAATAAGAAACTAAAACGTAATCATAATCATTGGCAACCAAAACATAACAAAATTTCAGCAAAGAACACATCCCTAGATAGTGTAATTAATCTCTCAAAGCAAAATTTTAACAACGAAGAAAAAGATGTACTTAACCAAGGCCTAAAAACATGTATAACATACTCCAGCAACCCGGATGAATTCATTGCAGACATAGAATTAGCAGTAGAAGGCTTGGAAACCATGGACAAAAATATAATTAGAAAAAAATCAGCTCCTATATTGGAAAACTTAATAAATAAAAAGCCAATAAAACATTTGAAACAAATTCAGATAATTAAATCTTTAAGGAAAAAGGATGTAATCTTCTCAAGGGCTGATAAAGGGAACAAAATAGTAATCTTAGATACAGCTACATACAAAGAAAAAATGTTAGAGTTACTACAACAAAAAGAATTCCAGGAAATAGATTCTAATCCACTCAACCGATGCATAAAAGATGTACAAAAAACCATCATTAATAGTAAAATTTTAACAACTACAGAACAAAAAACTATCAAACCAGACAACCCTACCCTTGCAAGAATATATGGTTTGCCTAAAATACACAAACCCAACATACCCATGAGACCCATTGTAAATTATATAAACACTCCTACTTACCTTCTGGCAAAATGGCTAACCAAAAAATTTCAGTCCTTTCCACAATTCCATACCTGGTAGAAAAAATTCAAAATCTTAAACTAAAACCTCATGACACTTTAGTATCCTTTGATGTCCGCTCCCTCTTCCCTAGCATTCCATTAGACAAACTTTTGATTCAACTGAAAAAATGGCTAAATTCTATAAACCTGGATGCCAATGCAATAGAAGAATATGTGGCAATGACTGAATTATGTATACATCAAAATTATTTTGTCTTCGATGGAAAATATTACAAACAAATTTCAGGACTAGCTGTGGGAAGCCCGCTATCACCATTTTTGGCCAATCTATACATGAGCTTTTTCGAAACACATATTACTAAAGCCTTCCCTCATATGTTTAAAACATGGTACAGATACGTAGACGACATCTTTGCAATAGTGCCCTACAAACTAATAGATGATGCTTTGAAACTACTCAACCTGCAAGAACCCAGCATACAATTCACAGTAGAAACTGAAGAGGACTGTACTCTACCTTTTTTAGACCTTAAAATCAAAAAAGGCAATGAAAAACTAGAATTTGGCATTCATAGAAAAGCAACACACACAGATAATTACATCAAAGCAAATAGTTTCAACCCAATTCCACACAAACATGCAACCATCAACAGTCTGACACACAGATTAGTAAATCTACCTCTCAGCCAGCAAGAATATCAAAACGAATACCATCAAATCTTAAAAACTGCAATTAAAAATGGATATGGAAAAAACCTTGTAGATAAAAAACTAAAATTATTCAAACTTCAAAAGAAATTAAAACAGATCACAGCTCTCACACCAATAAAACAAGAAACTAGATTTGCTAAATTTACTTACCACCCCTGGGCCACAAAAAAGTTCCAAAAAATATTCAAGAAATACAATATAACATTGGCACCAAAAAACAATTACAACATTAAAAACCTACTTAACAGTAATAATACTGATAAGATAAAACCAGAGGAAAAGTCAGGCATTTACAAAATTAAGTGTAAAGACTGTGAAAAAATTTACATAGGAAGGACAAAAAGGAACATAGGCACTAGAAAGAAAGAACACTTCAGGCACTTAAGATACAAAAATATTGATAAGTCCGCAATAGCAGCTCATTTCTGGTCTGAAAATCATGAAATTGAAGATAGCACAGAATTACTAAAATACGTACAAAAACATAATGAACTCGTCATATGGGAGAGGATATACATAGAAAAACATAAAAACCAACTAATGAACTTTGAAATCCCGCTAGAAGAGAATCCCACATTTCAGTTCATCACGAAATCAACAGATGGCAGCAACAACCCCAGAATTACCCACACCGCTGGATCTAGCGTCAGTCGCACAAGAGCCGTAGATGCAAATGAAGATTTGCGAAACATGTCCTCAAAATAGGTACGAAAGTGAAGCAGATGTGTAAAAAATGCGACTCATCTAAAATTTAATAATTTTTCGCTTCACTGTGGTGTTCCAATACAGTTGAATCTCGATACCATGAGGAATGTTTTGTTGCTGGCCTAATGCTCGTCAACACATGACATCACAGTGTTGATGCTAGCAGTTTGGTGTTTGGTAGGGAGTTAGATATTCCATGTGACCTGATATTTGTTAATCCCAGTTAAGCAGAACAGTCAGCTACTGAGTATGTGGAGGAACTCATGGACCATCTTCATGATGTACACAAGATGAACCAACAACACTTTCAGTTGGTGGGTGACTGCATGAAGAATCATTACAACCAGCAAGCCAATGACAAAGGTGTCCAGCAAAATGACCTGATTTTGGTTGAGCTATCCTACTCAGAACAAAGACGTTTGCCCCAAGCTTCAGCAACTCTGGCAATATAATTTTGTGCTTCATTGTATCATAGTCGTCACTCATAGGAACTCTGGCAAGCTCTATCATGTGGTGAACAGTGTTAACAATATAGCCCCCAAGGGAAGAAGTCTGTGGTACATCTGGACCACATTGCCAGATATGACAATACTGGTTGGGACATGTGGCTAGGTATTGGAAGATGCTTTCACCAGCTGCTTCTTAGAAAAACTTTGCAGTTGCAGTCTGGTAAATTCTAGAATGTTACATTAATGTATCTCCCTAGCAAAAGAGAATTACAAAAGGATGTCAGAAAATAAATTTCAGTCAAGTGAGTAAGTCGGAGCTGCAAAGTGTTGCTTATAATACATTTTGCATACTAAATAAAGTTTTGTATGAGTTGATCAGTGTTTTTGTTTGTCACATATTGATTTCAGTGCTTGCTCCTGCTGGTTCCATGATCTTGTATACTCAGTGCCATTAATACTTCACTCACCATTTTCAATTAGTGCTCTTCCTTGAAAATTACCCATGCCATCCATCTAGATGCTATATTTTTGTTACCTCTCCCCATCTGTAACTCATGGTGAGTGTTTCAAAACATTGCTTTCTTTAACATGTTATTTTTGACAATTTTTGACCAAATGTCTTGTATTTGAAAATAAAGTGTGCTAGGAATGCACAGTATTAGAGAAGTATTGTTTTATTGTCCTGTCAAAGCTATCAAGAGTTGGTCATTCCCCCATTCTATGTGCTTAATTGTCTATGAATGATTCTTTCAGTAACTATCCTAACATTAATACTTTTGTTTCTCTTTCAGTTCACAAGCCGAAGAAGGGAATGGCCACAGCAAAACAGCGCCTTGGAAAGATTTTAAAAATAAATAAAATGAAGTTTTAAGTTTGTGAAGGAAAGAAACAAAACAAGATAGAAGTGTGAAATACTCACCAAATACACGGAAAACTCTCCAAGTTTCTGTAGCATGATGTGCAAGCGTGTACACATGCAGGTGATGATGTAACACCACAAACTGCGCAGCAGAATATCTGCTTGAAAATGTCAGTCGAGATGTGGACTGTACAGAGCCAAACTCAGTATGTTATGTGGCTTGCTAAATTTGAATCCCTGACCGCAATCATGTGTGCGTGTTAGATAATTACACCTAAGCAAGACAATAGTTCTTAAGGTGTTAAAGAAACATCTACATTTAACGGGTTACAAACTGCAGCTGTTGCACACTATCAAACCGACCGATAGACTCAAATGATTTGCATTAGCTATAGATCATGTTTCATGAGATTGACAATTATAACCGATTCCTGCAGAAGATTGTGTTTAGCGGTGAGGCGACATTCAATGTTTGTGGACATACTCATTGCCATAATGTCCGAATATGACCTGCTGAAAATCCTCATATTTATGCAATGCCATAATTTCCAGAAGGTGTTTTCTTTCATCGTGATGGCACTTCTCACTATGCCAATATTGTCTGTGAGTTTGTGGACACAACATTCCCCCGGCGGTGGATATGCAGGGGTTCTGTCAAGCCATGGCCACCATGATCCCTGCATCTAATGCTCTTGGATTTTACTTGTGGGGTTATGTGAGCAACATGTGTACAGGGAACGTATCAATGACATAAAACATTTAAACAGAATCACAGATGTCCATTCTGTTACATCAGACTTCCTTAACCATGTGTGGGAAGAATTTGAATATGATTTAGATGCGTGCAGTGCAACAAATGAAGCCCGCATCAAACTGCACTGAACAGGTATCAAACTTAAAAGAGATTTGCTTTTGATTGGTGAAGATTTCACATTTCTATCTTGTTTTGTTGCCTTCTTGTGCCCGATCAAAAGTGTACCATGACTTTACGGATGCACTATTCTGTATGGTTATTACAAATGATTGAAGCAGTTTCATATATTTATTGCAGCTGTATTATTTGACATATTGTCACTAAACATAATAGGTACACAGAATAACTCTTGTTCTGATTTTACATATTAAAGTGCTCTATGTGTCCCCCACTACAAATTTTGTAATATTAAATCTATAATTAAATTCTTGCCATAATCATTGCAACATGTTCCTGTCAGTCTGCTGATAGGAGCTTACAGTTCATGTAATTTCACTGGTAAAGGTGGTACATAGATTGTATCTTTTGACTTAATCTCGCATGAAAAAATTGGAGTTAGGTTGGATTTCCATGAAGGCCATAGCTGGAATTACATGTCTTCATGACCACCAGAACTTATCTTTTGGTTTCACAATCCCCAGTTTAAAAGGTCCTTAACATGATGGAGGGCAGGTGGAGCATCATGCTGTTGATAGCTGAAGTTATCATTATTGGTCTCCAGCTGTGACATATGCCATAATTCCAGCAAGTTGAGATACACAATCCTGTAGTGATCTTCTCACAGAAGAAAAGGGGCCATAAATTTTAGAAAGTATGACTGTACAAATCATACATTTTTTCAGCAGGTTTCAAATATGCTGCTGTATAGCTTGGGGATTTTCAGTGCCCCAGATTAACAAATTGTTGCTGTTGTGAGTTTGCCATTCATGAAAAATGTTGGTTTGGAGACAAGTCTCTCATCAAAATCGATCTCTTCCAGAAGCTGTAATAAACATGTGTAAAATTCTACAATATGTATGCTACAAAATTTGGCCAGCGTTGCACAACCTTTCTTCCAGGCACACATGCTGGACGTCAAATCAAATCTCAAATCACATTAATAATGTCACCAAGGCATTGTTGAATCATCGCAACAAGCCAGTGCCGGGCGCATACGAAAGAAAGAGACAGAGCTATGCGCGGGCAGAAAAGAAAGAGACAGATAGTGAGCGGCGCGAGCGCTTAACACTTGCCGAGAGAGAAAGAGACAGATAGTGATTGTTACCGAGTGATTCACTGAGTTCTAGAACTATGAGTGGAGGTATAAAAGCGCCGCAGCTGTCAGAGTCAGTCAGTTGTTAATGAAGTTGCAAGTTGAGTTGTTAATTGTGAGTGTGCAGCTACATGAAGTGTACCACCAGTACATTCTTTGGTTTTTTTTTACGTCTGGTGAAGCAACCAGAGACCTTCAAGACTGCATGTTGTGTATGTCATGTCATTTTTAGAGCCTGTAAGGGGCGCACAAAGTGTATTTTTGCTAAAATAAAGATCCTTTTAAATTTCTGCAATGTTATCCAAGTTAGAATTACTAAGAGAGGTCTTCTGTCTCTCTGCTTAGCTTTTCCTTAAGAAGCAAGGTTGATGCTAAAAATCTCAAATGAATCATTGGAATAAATGTCCACAGCTGTTCATATTCATTCATCAACATTATAGCAAACAAGCTATAAGCAGTAACTGAAACACATATTGCTCTTTAAAGGTAATAAATAATGTAAAACAGGCTGTGGTGCTAGCATTCATATATTTCAATGAAAGGTAAATAACAACAAAACTATTTTAAATCACAACAGAGTTTGAACACCTGTTATATATCAATAATAAAGCAAAATCAGCAGATAACTAAAATTGTGGCTATGTATATACAATTTCTCCAATATCATAGTGAATAATATGCATATCTCCAATGTAATATCTCTGTACCCAAGAAAAGCACCAAATGCTTATTTGGATAGTTAAGCCCTGATGTGGATGTTATACATGCAGCTTCTGTCACGTGGAGTGAAGGCAATGTTTAGCTGAAAGCGAGGTAATAAAGATTACTATAAAGTTAATTCTGTTTGCTTTTTAAACTGGAATGCAGAACATTTAAGAATGATGAGTAATGTTGCAAAAACATTACAAGTGTACTTGTTCTTATTTAGTTTCATGAAAGTTTCAGAGAAACAAGGTAATAATTGATGCTTCTGTTCTGCACATTGTTTAATGGTGTACGAGGATACAAGGCCTTAAACTAAATGAATACTTCAGTGAACAATCACTGGCATTCAAGTTAGTCTACAGTTGACTATCAGAGCACGGACTGACATAAGCTTTTATTATACAACAGTTTTCTTTGAATTAAATGTTTTTATATATGATACTGTGAAAGAAGCTTATTTTCTGGTCACATGTTTTTTACATCCCTTCCTGCTTCCTAAAGCATTATCTTTAGGTCCATATCTATTTAAGCAATTACTATCAGATATTTAAGCTGTGTCAACCACTGAAAGAGGCATATGGCTTGTAGGGGGGGGGGGGGGGAGGTGGTATTTACTTTAGTCACCAAAAAGAGATTTACTCTAAGAGCATTATATATATCTCTTCAACTTGAAGACCATGTGTCAGGGATAAAGAAAATGTTACCGAGGATTGTTTTTAATAGAACACTAGAACATCAAGTTTATAATTTTGGGCTGCTAGCAGTTGAAATCAACATATGAGTTAATTGATGGAAATTAATCATTTATTAACACTAGCCGTATATAGGCTAAGGTTTTGGATAGATAGTCAACTTGAAAAATTTAATGCAATGGCCAGGATTTGAACCACGGATCTCCTGGTTTCCGTCCAATCGCTCTTCAACTTCAACTTCTGCTTCAAGTTGACTCTATCCAAAACCTTAGCCTATATATGGCTAGTGTTAAGAAATGATTAATTTCCATCAATTAACTTAAATGGTAAGAACGACTGGACAGCAACCAGGAGATCCAAGGTTCAAATCCCGACCATGGCATTGAATTTTTCAAGTTTACTATCTGAAATCAACTTTATTAGGGATTCAAAGAAATAATTACATATTTTTAATAAAAGGAGGCAACACTATTGAATGACATTAGAGCTAGTACTGAATTTAATGTAAATCCTTTTCCTGTGGATATTCTGTGCCTAAGACTATGTAGTTATTTCAGGAGTTTGTTTTCAAAACTTAGCAAGGTTACCATGGCCAATTGAGGAGGTTTTTCTAAAACTCAATAAATACAAAATACTTCAGGTAACTAGTACCGTTATTTTCACATAGAGTTTTTAGAAGAATTTAATAGTTTCTCTAGTATTAGATCTTTCTGTTTTAAATAAAATGTTCTGCAAGATATTGTGAAACAAAATGTTAACCATGAATGATTACAGAGTGATATATTCAGATTTTTTCAAAAGCCAATAAATGCATGTATATGGAAGAGAGAAACATTGTTTTAAATATGTTAGTTTTGTTTCTGTTCTTTATTTTCTTATTCATTTATGTATTTATTTATTATTACAATAAATCCTATTCATAAATAAGTTGTAAATATTGGCCTACATTGTTAATTATTACATACTAAATATTTTATTTTCATTCTTTTTATTTATTAAGTTTTAATTTAATGTTATTAACTTTATTGAGAACAAATATAATAGCAAAAATGCAACACAAATTATTATACAGGATGAATCACCTTAAACTTGCACCGCCAATGGAAAGTGGTATTGGTGTGTGGTTTTCACAGCATTGTTTGGTAGTTACAGGCTCATAGTTTTAGCCTATAAATAGATTTTAATAACACCAGGAAGGTGTATTTTTGGAGAACACATACACTTTTTGAAATGGAATAATGCCGAATTACATCAAAAAGTCAAAAATATGGTAAATTAGAATGTTAATGTGTTTTCCGCAGGATTCTAATGCCAGTACTTCACAAGAATTTAACCTTTCAAGCTTGTGTCCAATATGACCACCTGCAGCTTCAATACAAGCTTCCGTCTCCTGTGGTAAAACTGCTCCATACATTCTAGCATTTCAGCAGAAATTTCAGAGCAGGTAGCAGTAATACATTGTTTAATATCATCTGGTGTAGTTCACATGTTCTTGTAGACAGTGTCTTTCAGTTTTCCCCATAAAAAAAGTAATGGGGTCAAATCAGGTTAATGGGCTGGCCAAGGTGCAGGTCCCTTTCGTCCAATCCATTGATTTGGAAACAATCCGTGAGGACCAGCTGTAGTAATTCATGCACTATGGGCTGGACAGCCATCATGCTGGAACCACAGATTTCCCCTAGTCTGCAGAGGAACGTTTTCTAGCATCTGTGGAAGATGGTCTGTTAGGAGACTGAGATACTTGTGCAAGTTTAATGTTCTTTCTATGAAAAAAGGGCCTATGAGCTGATGGTTCACTATTCCACACCACACGTGTAAACTTCATGTATGCTGACTTTCCACCTGACAAAGCCAACAGGGATTGTCAGCAGACCAATAGTGCATATTTCTGCAGTTTACCTGGTCATGATTAGCAAATGTTGCTTCATCACTAAAAATACATGATGAATCTGGGGTATCATGTCTTACTGCACCAAAAGTTAACACGATTCTCAAAATTATTTCCATGCAGCTCTTAATGGAGAGAGATGTAATAGGGATGACATCTATGTCAATGGAGCATGCGAATTACACTTGCCTGGCTTTTTCAATTGTGCAGGAACTAATTTGTGAATCTACTGCAACAGCAGCCAAAACATTAATTTCTCCTAGATCTCTAAGTCACTTGTTTGTTTCTATTATGTTTTCTTGGTGTTACACTACCACTTTCATGTAACCGGTTGAAGAGGTTGATGAATAATTGTCGATGTTGATTTCTATTGGGATGTCTTTCCATATACACCATACAAGAATGAACTGCATTCTTCATATACTATACATACAGTGTGAGCATGTCAGCTTTTTCTGCATTGGTAAATCCCATCTTCATTCACAACCTACTACTTGAACTATCACTGACTAGAACATTGCAATGCACAAATGAACCACAAACACGTGTAAACAAACCATAACATCATATCTAGCGACTAAGCTGGTTGAATAGAACGCATAATTGTCTGTGTGAAAAAGCTTCAAAATAAGATGTCTTGTAAACTTGGGGCACTAGAATCCTGCAGAAAACACCATCAGTATTCTAATTTACCGTACCTTTGATTTTTTGGTGTAATTAGGCTTTGTTCCATTTAAAAAAAGTGTGTTTGCTCCAAGAATACACCTTCCAAGTGTTATTAAAATTTATTTATAGGCTAAAACTATGAGCCCCTAACTACAGGAGGATCCTGTCCACACTGCCAGGGCGGCAGTAAAAAAGAGGCAGGAAAAACCTCCCGGAAAAGGTGTTAGCCCAACACCAAAGAAAAAGGGTAAATTGATTGGCCACCTCTAAAGTCGTCATAAGCTAAAGGAAATCAATACCTCTTCCCATTGTTTCCATGGCTATCCTGCATTGGAACATACGTGGAATCAGAACATGCAGACCCGAACTGGAATTGTTGCTTAATAAACACGAACCACTCCTCATCTGCCTACAAGAGACTAAGTTGCGTCCCCTAGACGACTGCAATGTCAGAGGCTATACTCCACTAAGGTGCAGCGTTGCACCTGAAGTGTATCCCTGCGCATGAATGCACTATAATGCTCCTCAGAGATGACATATTTGTTGAATTTGTACCCTTACAAATTACCCTTACCCTTTTTTGTACAGTCTGACATCCAGTCAGTTGCTGTACGCATCACACTTCCATCCATACAGTTCGCTATTTGCAACCTTTACTTACCACCTTCCGTTGACCTCTCGCTAACTGAGTTACAATATCTGGTCTCCCAGCTACCAACACCTTATCTGTTGGTGGGAGACCTAAATGCTCACCATACTCTGTGGGGTGCACCTCGAGCATGTGCTAGAGGCAAACTAATCGCAAATTTCATAGACAGCAGTAACCTGGTTCTCCTGAATACCAGAGAACCCAGGCTTTTATCCGATGCATTCAACACATTTTCACACATTGACCTGGCAGTCTGTTCACAACAGCTAGCAGTTTCCCTACAATGGAATGTCATCTCTGACTTACATTCTAGTGACCACTTTCCGTGTCTTATCAGTCTCTTAGCACGGGATCTGTATTCCGTACGTCTGCCCAGCTGGCGCTTTGATCGTGCCAACTGGAACTTCTACAAGCAGTTGGCGGTCTTCAACTATAATGGCCATGACTCTGTGAACGATCTAGTTCAGCATTTCACTAGGACGATTCTTTGGGCTGCAGAACAATCTATTCCGCGATCGAGAGCGCACGACCGTCGTTTTCCTGTCCCATGATGGACAGATGTTTGCCGGAATGCTATTTGGGCTTGAAGGCGCGCTCTTAGGAATTTCCAGCGGCGCTCTACTCTCGATAATCTGATCGAGTACAAGAAAATGCGTCCGAAATCCAGGCAAGTGATTAAGAATAGCGAAAAGACTTCATGGACCAACTTCGTGTCATCTTTCAGTCAACATACACCTTCCTCAGTCGTATGGGATAAGTTAAGGCGTGTGGCCGGAAATCCACATACATGCCAATCACCGGTCTTAAAAGCGCTACAGGTGCCGTTGTTGATCAGCACGATGCGGCTAATACTTTCGGCAGTGCGTTCGCTCAAGTGTCTAGCTCAGATAATTATTTGCCTGAGTTTCTCCAAATTAAGACTCAGGAGGAATCTCAAGGTTTCTCTTTCTCCTCTAGAAACCTTGAAGACTACAATCGCCTCTTCACTATGGCAGAGCTAGAACACGCTCTTTCATCTTCGCGACCATCTGCATCAGGACCAGACGA
This sequence comes from Mantis religiosa, assembly GCA_030765055.1. Classification (NCBI taxonomy): domain Eukaryota; kingdom Metazoa; phylum Arthropoda; class Insecta; order Mantodea; family Mantidae; genus Mantis; species Mantis religiosa. The sequence goes on from CM060950.1 coordinate 55,974,755, forward strand.
CATCCATGTGCGACTATTACAACTTTCTCCCGAAGGTAAGGCGTTCCTACAGGATTTGTATAATCGTGTCTGGGTTGACGGCACTTTTCCTGAAGTGGCGGGAGGCCACCATCATACCCATTTTGAAAGCTGGGAAGGATCATCATCTGCCTTCCAGCTACCGTCCTATTTCTCTCACCATTTGCGTGTACAAGGTGATGGAACGCATGATCAATGGGCGGTTGGTGTGGTGGCTGGAAGCTCACAACCTTCTGACAAACATCCAGTGTGGATTCCGACTTCGTCGCTCCACAGTAGACCATCTGGTGTCGATGTCGACACAAGATCATGAACGGCTTCATGAAGAACTGCCAGACCGTTGGCATATTTTTCGATCTGGAGAAGGCTTATGATACGTGTTGGCGTGCAGGTCTATTACGCACCTTGCACAGCTAGAATGTACGTGGGCGCCTACCTGTTTTCCTTAGGCAGTTCATAAGCGACCGCGTTTTCTGAGTAAGGGGGCTCAGTCTTTTCGACCCTTTTTGTCCAAGAGAACGGTGTTCCTCGAGGATCGGTGCTAAGCGTTACACTATTTGCTATTGCCATTAACTCTTTCTCCAAATGTGTTCTTCGAGGAGTTTCATCGTGCTTGTTCGTAAACGATTTCGCCGTATACTGCACTTCACGACGTACTCCATTCGTGGAGCGCTGTCTGCAGCAATATTTAGACAACCTCCACGATTGGGGTACTAAAAACGGATTTCGATTCTCCACAGAGAAAACAGTTTGCGTCAACGTCTGGCGCAATAGGATTCGATTACCTTCTTCACTCCGACTCGACCCGCACGTCTTGCCATTTTCAGATGAAACGAGGTTCCTTGGACTGATTTTTGATAAGAAGCTTAGCTGGACATCGCATATAGCACAGCTGAAAGCACGATGTGAGCGGAAGACTTGGGCTTGTTATGCGTAGAGCGGCACCGTCGTGTTGGCGTGATGAGCGGTCTGCTCTGCGTAAACAGAAGCTCAGAAGGGTGAAGGAGTTTCCGGATAACTGAGCGGCCTCCTGTCGCTTATCCCGTCGGGAAGAAGTAAGTTTGGCTTGGTTGCGTATTGGGCTACTTGGTTGCTACTTCTCACACATCAACCTGTTACAGAAGGTCCCTGCTCCTATTTGCCTGTTGTGTAGTCAGGCTCTCTCGGTCCGTCATGTGCTGCTAGAGTATATTCACCTAACAGACGTGCGGGAATCTCTGCAGCTACCGGACAGCTTGACGGAGATCCTGGCAGACAATAACTCTGCGGTGGAAAAGGTTCTAGGTTACACCACTAGAGTTGACTTTAGGATTTAGTCGTTTTTATTATTATAGTCTGATATTTTGTGTATTTTTGTTTGTTTCATAGTTTATCGCTGGCTTCTGCCACTGTTGTATATATCTTTGTTTTATATTTAATATTGTATAGTAATATTTGTTTTTTCTCCATTGTCCTAAGTTGCTTTTTAAGTGTCTTTATTGTTTTTTCTTTTAAATGTTTTTTAAATAAATATATTTTTACTTAGTGTCTAGGTTTATAAATGTCTTCCGCCACAATTGTTTTTAATGGGCGCTGATGACATCGAAGTTGAGTGCCCTTAAACCCAAATCAGTCGATCAATGCAACATTATTGTGACTTTGTGGGTTCGCGAAATGAAAAGTCCAATTACACCACTCAAAAATGTTCTTTATTTCCACCGACTTACAGTTAAACACTTGCCAATTACACAGAATTACGTAATGCACACAACTACGATTCACCAGTTCGTCCGTTACAATTCCACTTTGCTCTCACGATTACGTACAATCCTCCGATGCACTCACACAGTCTTCTCGTCGTACACTAGCACTGCACTCTTACGCCAAGAACTGACTGACCGAATTAACTCACTGCAGCCCTTTTTATAGGAATATCACCGTCTACTAGAAGTCTCTGATTTCAGTGAATTACAGCGAAAGTTCCAGATGGCAGTGGAAGGGGGGAAAGAGGCGGCGAGCGACAAGTGACATTTCCCTAATCATCCCCCTCAGTTAGTAACAGAGACTAATGGGAGGGTGTGGTTGGCTGCCTCTGGCCCCTTACTCAGCTGTCGTTGGTTGCGCTTTCCGCTAATTGGGTAACACGGCTCGCTCCTCAAAGCTGGTCGTCCCGAACAGCACCTTCGTAGCGGGCTAGACGATACAGTTGTACCACCAACATCTTCCCTCGAGGAACCTTCTGGATGCGGTAGACCACGTCGTTAATCTTCACCACCCGGTACGGTCCTTGCCATGGCTACTGGAGCTTCGGGCAGCGTCCCTTGTTCCGGGTTGGACGGTACAACAAGACTAGATCACCTTGCTGGAACCCTTGGCTGTTGGCATGCCTGTCATCTGGTCTTCATGCGGTCGCTCGCCTTCTGGATGTTCTGGCGAGCCATCTCGTACATGTCGTGGAGGTGGTCCACCAGGTTCTCCACATACTCGGTCACCGGCTGCTTCGCCTCAGGAGGGCTTCCAAAAGCCAGGTCACAAGGGCGGCGTAACTCTCGACCGAACATTAAGCTGGCTGGCGTCATCCCAGTTGTGTCGTGTGTAGACGAGCGGTAGGCCAGCGAGAACAGTGGCACCTTGACGTCCCAGTCTCGCTGATGGCTGGCCTCGACCTTCCTCAGGTGTTCCTCTAAGGTCTTGATGTATCTTTCGACCATGCCATCCGACTGGGGATGTAGAGGCGTCGTGCGGGTCTTGTGCACCCCAAGCCTTTGTAGTGCCTCCTTCATTAGGTTGGACTCAAAGTTGGTACCCTGGTCACTGTGTAGTTCTAACGGCACACCAAATCGACAGAACACTTGCTCCCGAGGCAGTCTGTGATTGTCTTTGCCTCTTGGTTTGGGATGGCATACACCTCCGGCCACTTGGTGAAGTAGTCCACGACCACCATTAGGTACTTGTTGCCTCGGTCGGAAACTGGGAACGGTCCAGCAATGTCAACGGCGATCCGTTCGAATGGCGCTCTGACGTTGTACTGCTGCATGCGACCCCGGCTCCTAGTCTGGGGGCCACGACTCGCCGCACGCACGTGACACTGACGGCACCATCTCTCAGCGTCTGCTCGGAGTCTCAGCCAGTAGTAGCGCTGCCCTAGTTTGTCAATCGTTCGGTTCGCTCCCAGGTGTCCTCCCGAAGTACCGGCGTGCACTTCCTCCAAGACTTCCAGGACCTTACTCCGGGGAAGTACCAACTGTTCTCTCTGCATCTTCCCATCGGGTGACTCCCATACCCAGAACAGCACACCCTCTCTGGTCTTCAACGAGTCCCATTGGGCCCAGTACGACTTGTAGGTGGCCCTCCTCGGTGCAATGTCCTCCCAGGTTGGTCTCGTCCCAACCTCCACTTCCCTCAAGAGTGGCCCCAAGTCTGCGCCTGCCAGCTGCTCCCTCCTCAGGCCTGCGCTATCCCAGCCGTTCGCAGGCACTGCCACAACTACTCGGACTGCTGCGGCACGCTCCTTCTCTTCCACTCTTGTGCACTGGCCGCACTCTTCTGGACAGGGTCTTCGGGACATGGCGTCTGCGTTACCGTGGCTCTTCCCTCTACGATGTTCCGAGGTGAAGTCGTAATCCTGCAGCCTCTGGACCCAACGTGCTGTCTGGCCTTCCAGGTTCTTAAAGCTCAAGGGCCAGGTTAGGGCGGAACGGTCAGTCCTCAAGTGGAATGGCTGACCGTACAGGTACTTGTGGAAGTGCTCCAAGGTCTTTACTACCGCCAATAATTCTCGTCGGGTGACGCAGTAGTTCTTCTCTGCCTTGGATAGCGTCTTGCTGTAGTAGGCCATCACCCGCTCATGGCCGTCCTGGATCTGCGAAAGGACACCTCCAATGCAATGGTCGCTGGCGTCGGTGTCCACAATGAAGGCGCCACCCGGTTGTGGGAAACCCAGAATTGGAGCACTACACAGGGTCTCCTTTAGGTGCTGGAAAGCGTTTTCGGCGTCCTCCGTCCACACATAAGGCCGGTGTTCCTCTGTTCAGCTTCAAGTTGGGCGCCTGCAGTCTCTGTGGCACCTTACTCAGATTCTCGAAGTGATCTTCAAAAGTCTTCCCGACGATGATGATGTCGTCCAGGTGTAGCAGGCAGGCATCGTAAGTCAGCCCTCTCATCACTGACTCCATGAGGCGTTGGAAGGGAGCTGGTGCGTTGCAGAGGCCAAAGGGCATAACCGTGAACTGCCAGAGCCCTTGGCCTGTCGAGAATGCGGTCTTCTTGTCTCTTGGGTCTAGAGCTACCTGCCAGTAGCCCGACTTCAGGTTCAGGGTCGAGAACCACTGTGCACCAGCTAGCGTGTCCAAGGTGTCGTCAATCCGGGTTAAGGGGAAACAGTCCATCCGGGTGACAGCGTTCAACTTTCTGTAGTCTACGCAGAAGCGCAGCTCGCCATTCTTTGACACCAAGAATACAGGGGGACACCAAGGGCTGTCAGACTCTTCAATCACTCCCCTGGATCTCATGTCCTCCAGCATGTCTCGTACCGCCCCTTGCTTCGCCAGCGGAACGCGTCTAGGTGGTTGCCGAATAGGCCGGGCGTCCCCGATGTCGATGCGGTGAAGCACTTTGTCCGGGCGGCCGTAGTCACTATCACCTTGGCTGAAGACGCGCTGGTATCGTCTTAGCAGTAGTCGAAATTTCTCTAGTTGCTCTGCGGTGAGGTGGTCGGCCGCGCTCTCCAGTAAACCTTCAAGCCGGGGCCCCAGGTTTTGCGTCGGCACCGGCTCCTGCGTCTTGTCGATTGCTGTTACGCTTACAACGGGCTCCCACGTTCCCAACTCCGTCCCGGCCTGGACGTCGTGATCGGTGTCCGTTGGATTTAGCAGTCTCGCTGGCACCTCCTCTCGGCACGGCAGCAATGCTCTTGCTACACATAGTCCGTGCACAGGCGTCTTCTGGTCCAGCATCATATTCCTGGTTCTCTGGCCTTCCAGTCGCGCCGTCACCACCACCTCTCTCCTCGCGGGGACAACCACGTCTTCGTCCAAGACGACCCTGCAAATTCCAAGGTGCTCTTCTGGTTGACGGAGTATAACCACTTGTCCGTTGAGCCGCAGGACCTTCCTTCCGACGTCGACCGTCGCCTCATGGCTCCTGAGGGCAACCAGTCCCAGAATCACCTCCTCAGCCACCTTCGCGACGAACACCCACAGACGAACAGCACTCCTTCCCAAGGTCAGCTCCAGCAGGGCCTCCTCCACAGGCAAGGTGTCGCCCGATGCCGTGACAAGATGGTATGGTCGGCTCGGCTTCCTTGTCGGCAAACCCTTCGCCACGTCAGGTCTGATGATGGTCACGGCCGCCCCGGTGTCCACCAGCACGCGGCACGGCTTTCCTCTTACCCAACCGTCCGCGATGAGGCTGTCATCCATACGCCGGCTGACGGCGCACAGTGTCACTCGAGGGGATGGTGGTGATGGCGCCGACGTGCCCCTCTCCACGACGGCCCTTACTCGTTTTCCGGCTGCTCTTCCTGGTGTGGGCAGTCTCTCTGCAGGTGTCCGGGCTGTCCACACACCCAACACAGGCCACTAGGTGTTCGCCGGTCCCTCAGCTGGTCTTCTGTCTCCGGCGTAGCGGACACTTCTCGTTCTCGACGTCGGGATAGCTGTTACTTTGGGCGCCTCCATCCTTAATGCTGCCGTTAGCGCCTCGTGGATGGTTTTATAATCGCCGAGCATTAGGCGCTGACGAATCTCCGTGTCTCGTACCCCGTCCACGAACGTGTAGGCAGCTTCCCGGGATACGAACTCTGGTGGGAGGTCAACTAGGGCCTTGCTTACCAGTTGTTTAACTGCCAGGGCGAACTCCTGCAGCGTCTCCCCTGACTGCTGTGACCTTGCCTTCAGCTGGCTGCGGTACGCTGCGGCTAAGTGGTGGTTCCCAAACCGATTCTCCAGGGCCTCCCAGATGTCATTGGGCGTCGCCGTTGTCTGCACCGCGTTTAGGACTTCCGCGGCCCGTCCCTGGAGGCTGGCTATTAACTGTGTGGCCTCCTCCGGTGACCATCTGTTGTGCTTGGCCTCTGTGTCGAACTGGCGGCGGAAGACCTCAAATGTTGACGCGCCGTCATATTTCGGAGGTTTGACACGCGCCGATGTTGTGTCGCGTCCCGGTGCGTCGGCCTTCAAATCCTTCAACCTCCTGCCGACGACGTCCTCCACCATGGCGCTCACGGACTTGACGCCTCTGTCGGCCTTTCCTTCCAGGTTGTTAACGCGGTTAGCAAGGTCTTCGACGTCTTCCGCCATGGCGTTCAGGGACTTGGCGTTACTGTCGGCCTTTTCCTCTAGGTCATTAAAGCGGTTCGCCAGGTCCTCGACGCGCTCGTCCACTTGGCCCATCCGCTTGCCCAGCTCCTCACGTCATCCCTCACGCCGGTGAACTATTCTTCAAATTTGGCGGCGAGAGCTTCGTTCGCCACCTTCATTTCCGCGGTCAGTTTGGCCATCTTTGCGGTCATTGTCGAGCCAAGTTGTTGTTTGTAGTCTCCAGCTTCGCGGCCAGGCTGTTATTTGCCGCTTCCGTTTTTGTTTTTAACTCGTTTATCTTCGCCAAAAGCATTTTCAATGCCGATCCCATGGCCGTAATGTTCGGTGATGTTGTTGTCCCGCTTCCTGACACCAGTGTGACTTTGTGGGTTCGTGAAATGAAAAGTCCAATTACACCACTCAAAAATGTTCTTTATTTCCACCGACTTACAGTTAAACACTTGCCAATTACACAGAATTACGTAATGCACACAATTGCGATTCACCAGTTCGTCCGTTACTATTCCACTTTGCTCTCGCGATTACGTACAATCCTCCGATGCACTCACACAGTCTTCTCGTCGTACACTAGCACTGCACTCTTACGCCAAGAACTGACTGACCGAATTGGTTCACTGCAGCCCTTTTTATACGAATATCACCGTCTTCTAGAAGTCTCTGGTTTCAGTGAATTACCGCGAAGGTTCCAGATGGCAGTGGAAGGGGGGAAAGAGGCGGCCAGCGACAAGTGACATTTCCCTAATCATCCCCCTCAGTTAGTGACAGAGACTAATGGGAGGGTGTGGTTGGCTGCCTCTGGCCCCTTACTCAGCTGTCGTTGGTTGCGCTTTCCGCTAATTGGGTGACATTATGGAAGAACCACCCCTGCATTCAATCTAACTATTCCTTTGTGTAATGCTATTCAATGAGGGATGTCAGTTTCTTTATTTTGTGTGTTAGTGTGAAACGTAAGTTTTTAATTTATTTCACTCAGTATACGATTAATTTAATATTACGAAAGCTTTGGCCAATAATGAACACGGTTAATAAACTACTGGAAACATAGTTTTCGATACGAGCATTATAATCTTCGCAAAAGTTAAAGGCATAAGAAGGCCGCCCGTACTGCAGACTCCAACGAATCCTAAGCTTGCCGCTCCTGCCAGCGCTGCCGAATGTGGTATAGGCATCTCACATGCCTAAACTGAGAACATTATCTCATTAATTATGCTCGGATAAATATTTGAAAATGACAGATGCTGATCTTATAAGAAAGAATTTTATTTTCTGATTATGACCGTACAAAATTCTGTCTCTGCGATACTTAGAACACGAGCGATGCACTTTTTTACCTTTCACGTAGTTATGGTCACCAAAAAACCATATGAGCCTCAGAGACAACACAATTCCTCATCTCATGCATAATGAAAACAGGGCGCCTACTGCACGCACATTGAAACAGACCGAGCTAATGTCCAATTCCATTTCAGAGTATTGTGTTATTTTGTTAAAGTGAACGGCATCGTTAAGTCGTATGTCGAACTCGAGTTGAAATATTGCTAATGTTACATAAAATATGTGTAAGTGGTTTTGAAAAAGTGTAACCTAAGGATTGAAGCAATAATTCAAGCTCGTATCTTTCAAAACAGAAAAATGGGCAATCAAATAAAATATGAGGGTCATCTCGAAGATGATTTTCACAAATACAATAAGATGTGAATTTGATTTTGAATCGAAATAGGTAAGCTGAAAATTTACCATGTCCAGTTAAGAATTGAGTGAGAACATAGGATTAACTAATTTACATTTGTCTGTCAGAAACCGTTGGGAAATATAAATCCTTAGTCAAAGCACCACAACCACTTTTTAACCAATATTCATTCCAGTCGTCGATGATAATCTCCTTTAATGTTTGTCTCACATAAGAAATAGGGCATGAGTGTAAATTTCTGGAAGATCTGAAGTCGCAGCTCTCTTTGCGAGCTCATCTGCACGTTCATTTCCGGCAATCCTCACGTGCCCTCTTATCCATAAAATGCACAGATGATAACCACTTAATAATTGATTCCTTATTTCAGCAGCAATAGGACTGCTGTTTTTTTTTATATCTTTCAAAGCTGCAATTGCTGCCTGTGAGTCACTGTAAAGGCGAGCGGTACGTTGTAAGTTGTTGCACCATTTCACTGCTTCACGAATGGCTAATAATTCAGCTTGAAAGACTAAACACTTCTTAGCAAGTTTGAACATGGAAGAATGGCATTCTATGGAGCGAGAAAATGCCTCAAACGAACATTCTACTTTAGCATTTTTATATGGCCCTTCAGCTATCCGAGAACCATCTGTGTAAATGGAGTACTGGTGGTATTCTGCTGCAGAATCTTCAAGAAGACTAGAGACACAGGTGGTTGGATGAGAAGCTTGTTTAACTGGTTCAAGTTGCAGGTATGAAATATGTTGTGGCAAAGATCGGCCATTTCTAATTTTGTTGATATTTGCCTTATGTACACCAGTAAGAAAGATAGGTTCAATATTTGCAGCAATAAGCGATGCTAGAGTAGAGATGGTGCGGTATCTTCGGATGATTCTGAAGATGTATCCACGCTGTATCTATAATAATTTAGTCTGTGCCCATCTCTTCTGAAAAATACTTTGCAAGGCTTCTGCACAGTAGAGAACCGTAGTTTCAACTGCCCCTTTATAAATTAACTTCAATAAAGAAGTGTTTAGGCCCTATGTTGGTCTCTATTTAAAGCAGTCAGTGCACTAAGAAGATCACTAGCCTTCCGGGCTACATAATCAAGAAGATTTCGGAACGTCAGGCGTCTGTCTAAAATAACTCCTAGATACTTCAGGTTATCCACCAATTTAATCTCTTTATTATTCGTGTAGAGAAATCATTCTTCCAAATTTCCTTTCTTAGTCGCTAGCATAGCCAATGTCTTGCTGGCATTAAAGTTCAATTTGTTAGTTACACCCCAGGGATGAATGATACGTAGGGCTTCATTGGTGGTCGGCTGTAACTTCTGAAAGGTAGTAGACTCAATAAGTAATAGAGCATCATCAGCATAAGCGTATATCTGGCAATTTTATGGTAATCATTGTGTTATTAAATCATCATATAGCAGAAACCAAAAAAAAATCTGGGCTACAAATGTAACCTTGTGGACATCCACGAGTCATTTGTTTGATAACAGTTATATTATTAATACTAAGCTGACTATTTCGGTTGTGAAAATAGGTGGTTACAATCTTATATAAGTTGCTAGGACAACCTTTCACTTTTAATTGGTGTAGTATCTTTGGCCACCAGGCATGGCCAAACGCATCAGATATGTCTAATGAGATAAGCAGACATATTTGTTTTTCTCTGTGAACTTGTTGGATCCAATCAATTACGTTGCAGATGGCTGATTCTGTAGACTTCCTAGGTCTGAAGCCAAATTGAAGATCGCTAATGAGATTCTTGGAATCTAGATGAAACAATATGCGATCAATAATGAGCTTCTATAAACACTTCCCTAAAACAGGCAATAGGCTAATGGGACGGTAAACAGATGTTGATGTAGTGTCACTCATAGGCTTGGGAATTATTTTTATTACAGCCGTTTTCCATCTATCTGGAAAACACCAAGTACTAAACATCTGTTAAAAACGTCCTTAAGAAGTGTGGGATGTGAAAGGTGGATATTCTCGATTATATTGGCTGAAAGTCCATATAGATCTGGAGCTTTCCAGTCATTAAGGTTTAAGATGACATAATCTACTTCATTTGACGAAAAAAATCCAGTCCTCTATGGTGGCGGATACAGAATTAATTTCAGCACGGACTAAGCTTTGCTGATCATTATTTGACGTGTAGTCAGGGAAAAATTTATTAGCCAAGGCATCTGCTGTTTCTTTAGCAGTCATCGTGTCTCCACTGTCAGTTTTCAGTGTTGTAGATACTGTGACTTTGTGGGTTCGTCGAATTAAAAGACCGAGTTCCGCATATTCCAAATGTTCTTTATTTCCGTAGAAATACACTGTGATCAACTCTCGCGTAACAGCATTACATCACATACAATCTACCAAGATCGATGACAATAAAAAACAGGGGTCTGATTACATCAGCTCTCGTTACAACACTCTACAGCTGTTTACTGCTTACGATTCCCTCTTGGCGATTCGTCGCCTACTTAAATACCTCATTGATAAATACGAGACTGTTACAAACCAATAAAAAAACCGAATATTCTATCGCATTCCAGAAGCATAACTTAATCTATGCCGGCAAGTCCTTTATATCAGCTATCTTTATTTGCCGGCTCTTTGTGTAAACTAGCCGCGCTATCGTAGATATCGGCTTCGCGACATTGTTCCCTCCTCAATGCTGGTCGTCCCGAACAGCACCATCGTAGCGGGCCAGGCTATCCAGGTGTACCACCAACATCTTCCCTAGGGACACCCTCTGTTATCTAGCATATCACGTACCGCCGCTTGTTTTGCCAGTGGAACGCGTTTAGGTGGTTGCCCAATAGGCCGGGCGTCTACGGTGTCGATGCGGTGAAGCAATTTGTCCGTGCGGCCGTAGTCACTGTTACCTTGGCTGAAGACGCGCAGGTATCGTCTCAGCAGTTGTCGAACCTTCTCCAGCTGTTCTACAGTCAGGTGTTCGGCCACCCTCTCCAGTAAGCCTTCCAGCCGGGTCCCCAGTTATTGTGTCGGCACCGGCTCCTGTGTCTTTTCGATTGTTGTCACGCTGACCACGCGCTTGCATGTCCCCAACTCCGTCCCAGCCTGGATGTCGTTATCGGTGTCCGTCAGGTTGAGAAGCCTCACCGGCATCTCCTCTCGACAGGGCATCAATGTCCTGGCTACCCATAGTCCGTGCACAGGCGATTTCTGGTCCAGCGTCATGTTCTTAATTCGCTGGCCGTCCAGTTGCGCCGTCACCACCACCTCGCTTCTCGCGGGGACCACCACGTCTTCCTTCAAGATGACCCTGCAGTTTCCAAGGCGCTCTTCGGGTTGCCGGAGTATCACCTCTTCTCCATTGAGCCACAGGACCTTCCTGCCGACTTCGACCGTCGCCTCGTGGCACCTGAGGGCATCCAATACCAGTATCATCTCCTCAGCAACCTTCGGGATGAACACCCACAGACGTATGGCACTCATTCCGAAGGTCAACTTCAGGAGGGTCTCCTCCACAGGCAAGGTGTCACCCGATGCCGTGACAAGCTGGTACGGTCGGCTCGGTTTTCTCGACGGCAAACCCTTGGCCACGTCAGGTCTGATGATGGTCAGGGCTGCCCCTGTGTATACGAGCACGCGGCACAGTTTCCCCTCCACCCAATCGTCCACGATGAGGCTATCATCCAAACGCTGGCTAACGGCGGGCAGTGTCACTCGAGGAGATGGTGGTGATGGCGCCGACGTGCCCCTCTCCACGACGGCCCTTACTCGTTTCCCGGCTGCTCTTCCTGGTGTGGGCAGTCTCCAGGTGTCCCCGCTGTCCACATCCCCAACACAGGACACTAGGTCTTCGCCGGCGTCCCTCGCCTAGTCTTCGGTCTCCCGTCTAGCGGATACATCTGGTTCGCGACTTCGGGATAGCCGTCACCTTGGCCGCCTCCATCCCTATTGCTGCCCTTAGCACCTGGTGGATGGTTTTGTTGTCGCCGAGCATTAGGCGCTGACGAATCTCCGTGTCTCGTACCTCGTCAACAAAGACATAGGCGGCTTCCCGGGATACGAACTCTGGTGGGAGGTCCACTAATGCTTTACTGGTCAGCTGCTCGATTGCCAGGGCAAACTTCTGCGGCGTCTCCGCTGGCTGCTACGACCTTGACTTCAGCTGGCTGCGGTACGCTGCGCCTAAGCAGTGGTTTCCAAAGCGGTTCTCCGGGGCCTCCCAGATGTCCTTGGGCGCCGCCGCTGTCTGAACTAAAAATAAATAAATAATTAAATAAATGAATAAATAAAATCTGAAAATCTAATCCCGGTACCTAATTTCTTATACCGGGACATGATTTCCAAATTCTAATTTATTAACTACCACATAAATACAAAAATACAATTTAAACAATCATTTTTCAGATAATGAAACAAAAAAAAATTAAAAGAAAAAAAAAAGAAAACATTTTAAACAAATACAAAAACTACCAATTTAAAAATTTACAATTTAACTAATAAAAATTTACTGGAATCCAGTATACAAATAACTGGCAACCAGCTACAATTACAAAATAAAACTACAATACCGGAAACCGATACTTAATGTACTGGTAACCAGTACATTTAAAACTTATAACTGATAAAAAACCTTCTTAAAAACTTACAAAACATTTAACCAAAAACTGATATAAAAATAATTCATAAAATTTACATTATAACAATCACAGGATTTACAAATTATTAACTCCAAATTCTTTAAACAAATTAAAATACATTATATCAATTTATACAAACAAACAAATTCAATTATTATTTTTAATTCTACAACAATCAATATTTTTTTCAAATCTACTTTATATCAAATAAAATATAAATTTCAAATTAAAAAAAATAACAATACAATTCAAACATATTAAACAAACAATAATTATACATTCAATAACTTTCATATATTTCAAAATTAAACCATTACGATAACCTTCAAACAACCAAACCAAACAATTCAATTTAATTTATTTATTTCATCTATTTATAATTTAATTTTTTTTACCTTATTAAGACAAAAATATCAAATTAACATTATACCAAAACACATTTCAACTATTAAATCTCCTAAATCTTCAACATAATTATATATATACAAATTCCTATTCTATAATTTCTCAAAACACACTTTCTCAAAATTTAACAATCCTCATTTTACACCAAATTTAAATAAAATAACATCTCCATAATTTATCAAATCAACTCCTTAAATCCATTTTTCCAAATATCCACTTCTTAAAATAATTCTGTCTGAACTGCGTTCAGGACTTCTGCGGCCCGTCCCTGGAGACCGGCTATTAGCTGTGCGGCCTATTCCCCTGGTGACCACTTGTTTTTGGCCACCGTGTCTAATTGTCGGCGGAAGACTTCGAAAGTAGTCGCGCCGTCGTATTTAGGGGTTTTGACGCGCGCAGATGTGTTGCGTCCCGGCGCGTCAGCCTTCAGTCCTTCAACCATCGCGTTCAGGGATTTTGTGTTACTCTCCACCTTTCACTCAAAATCGTTAACGTGCTCGTCCACTTGACCCATCCGCTTGCTCAGCTGCGCGACCTCATCCCTTACGCCGGTCAACTGCTCTTCAAACTTTGCGGCGAGGGCCTCGTTTGCCGCTTTCGTTTCTGTGGTGAATTCGGTCATCTTCGCGGCCAGGCTCTTGTTTACAGCTTCCGTCTTCGCAGCGAATGTGTCATTCGCCGAATTCATTTCTTCTATTTTCTCTGCCAGGCTATCTTTCGCCCTTTTCATGTCTTTCAGTTCCGTGGTCAGGTTGCTGTTTGCCGTTTCCGTCTTCGCGGCGAGAGTGTCATTTGCCGTCTTCATTTCTTCAATTTTCTGTAGAATCTTTTCCAATGCAGCCTCCATGGTGGTAATGTCTCACTCCTGACACCAATTGTGATTTTGTGGGTTCGTAGAATTAAAAGTCTGGGTTGCAGATATCCCAAATGTTCTTTATTTTCGTAGAAGTACACTGTGATCATTTATCGCGTAACAGCATTACGTCACATACACACAGTGTACCAAGGTTGCTGACAATAACAAACAGCGTTCTGATTACATTAGCTCTCGTTACAACACTCTACAGCTGTTTACTGCTTACGACTCCCTCTTAGCGAGTCGCCGCCTTCTTAAATACCTCATTGATAAATTCGAGACTGTTCCAGAACAATAAAGGAAACGAATATTCTATCACCTTCCAGAAGCGTAACTTAATCTATGCCGGCAAGTCCTTTATTTCAGCTATCTTTATTACACTACCCGCGAAACTCGCAACTAGATAACGGCTTGGCGACAGTACATTATTAAAGTTTTTAGTTTTTCTGGAATACTTATATGCCATACCCCATGGATTCACTTGTGTGGAACAGAAGAATTTCCAACTGTTTGCTTTCGCTTATCATAGTGCCATATTCTGATTTCACTTTTCTGTAAATCTCTTCATATTTCACTCGGAGAACATTACACTTCGATCGTTTAAATCTAGGATAACAAGCTAGGGCTCTTTCCCTCATAATGGTGACATAAGCATTCCACCAGAATGGGATATGCAGGCTTGAAGAGGGAGCAGCTGGCGGACGCTGACTTGGGGCCACTCTTGAGGGAAGTGGAGGCAGGGACATGACCGACCTGGGAGGACGTCACACCCACAAACGCTGCCTATAAGTCGTTCTGGGGACTCGCTGAAGTCCAAAGAGTGCGTGCTGTTCCGTGTATGGGAATCACCCGGCGGGAAGACGCAGAGAAATCAGTTTATAACGCCCTGAGGATATACGAACATCTGGCACCGCATGGACCAGATGACCTTAACATTTTGTGTGTTTTTCTCAAATCTAGACAATTCCTAAAATGGAATACTTTGGTA
>CM060950.1:55994607-56074607 GCA_030765055.1 Mantis religiosa
CTCATCTTGACTGAGATTGGAACTCAGGATCTTGTGAATGTGAATTGGATGCGTTACCACCTACATTACAAGTCCACCTCGGTAGCGTAGATGGTAGCATGACTGTCTCACGTTCAAGAGGTCTCGAGTTCGAATCTTGGTTGGGATGAGTTACCTGGATAAGGTTTTCCCCTATCCTGAAAGGCGAATGTCGAGTAGCACTAAAGCTCTATGGTCTCTGCACTCATTTGAGCATCATTTCACCCATTCCATTCATTGTCCGATATGACTTAATGTAGGACGTAAATTACAAAGAATAAACAAAAAAACCTATTACAGAGGCGGCAGTATGAAAGCAGGCAGGCAATTTGCATAGAACAGTAAATAGTTAAAGCTGTTCCAGAAAGAATGCTACTATCCTCCCAAAAACATTTAGTCTTGCCTAAAATGATTGTTAAGTCTAGTCTCTTAAGAAAAATTTAAAATCAGTTTTGTATATTCACTCCCCATATAGGTATTATGTAGGAATTCTTTAATATATCAACACATAGGGCAGATTGCAAGTAATGGTGTTTTCATTTATTTGTTATTGACCTGCTGTAATTAATTATTGTAAATTTTCCCTTGAAATGGCGGTAGTTTACAAATTTTAACTCCTTCTTTTATAATGCATTGTGGAGAAAAAAGCATTGGATTATACTCATATGAGTTTCTGCACTCATACACAAACTATTCTTAGAAACACTTATTCCTATATCTACTACATGTTTATCGAGACAGCATTTGAAGAAGTTATGCTATTGCTAATTTTCTTGTAGCTACAAGTGGAATATGGATCTTTTAAGAACATAGCTGATCACTGTGGGATGGCTTGGAAATTTTATTCTCTGAAAAACTCTGATAAATAACAAGGAGTATCTCATCTCAGATATGGTTCACTACACAGACACGCATACACGCACACAAAATTATTTGATATATATTGAGATCTACACGTTTTATATAGTAAGATTTTGGCTTTCTCATACACTTTATTAGTTATACAAAAGTTACCCAGTGTGAAGAGAACATCTTTGAACATTCCCAGAAAATTCAAGAAATAATTTCATTTACCATGAAAATAACTAATAGATATGGTATTTTAATAAAAATATTTAGAACAATTTTTGAGAAGTCAAAACATTTTTCAAAAATGTTCCATTGAAAGGGTAGTCTGGAGTAGAGGGGATTTTCTTAAAAATCTTTATGTTGCATCCTAGGAAGATGTTAAACCTTAATATCAAATTTGGTTAGAGTCAAGCTGAAAAATTCAATGCCATGGCCAGGATTTGAACCACAGATCTCTTGGTTTCTGTCCGGTCGCTCTTAACCTTGAGCTACCATGGCCAATGTGCCATCATGAGTCAATTGGAGAATTTAATGTCAATGTCGGCTGGTATGGAGGAATGATTAATTTCCATCATTCAACTTTAATAATGGTTTAACGAGCTGGCCCCATAGCTCAGTCGGTAGAACACTTGCCTGCCGTGTGAGGGGTCCCAGGTTCGATATCCAGCTGGGTTGGGGATTTTTGTTCAATATGATTCCAATCTTTCCCAGAGCCTGGAAGTATGAATGGGAGTGTGAATGTGTGTGCGCGTGCGCGTGTGTGTGTGTGCGTGTGAGTGTGTGTGCGCGCGCGCATGTGCATTTGTATGTGTGTCTATTTTTTCTAATGATTAAGAAAGAAAAATCCAAAGTACCAGCAACCCAATGTCTACGAGATTACACCATCACAATCTAATTATTAAAAAAGAAAAATCCAAAGTACCAGCAACCCAACATCTATGAGATAACACCATCACGATATGTTCCAAAGGAGAATGGCCGCTGATAGGACCACTGGAGTCAAAGCGGAACAGTAAAAAAATGTTATTTTAAACAAAAGGTTAAAAACAGTGATGTATTTAACATTTGAAAGTAATGAGTTGGTATTTCAAACACAAACATAACTTAAATTATCCTTACTTAGAGATGTTTCGGAGAACGGTTTGTCCCCATCATCTGACTCAGTCGGATAACTGCTGACGATGTGGACAAACCGTTCTCCGAAACATGTCCAAGTAAGGATAATTTAAGTGATGTTTGTGTTTGAATTACCAACTCATTACTTTCAAATAAAAAAATTGGTTTAAAGAAGCCTGGGAATCAAGTATTTACAATAGTAAGTTGCTGCAAACAGTGTATATCTCGAATACAAGGACCCCTAGCAGTTTCCCGGGAAAACATACGAGTCAGTTGGAGAATTTAAAGTGCTGACGGCACGTTCGCCATGGTAGCTCAAAGGTTAAGAGTGACTAGATGGAAACTGGGAGATCCGTGATTCAAATCCCGGCCATGGCATTGAATATTTCAGGTTGACTATATCCGAAATCGTAGCCTATTCACGGCAGGTATGGAGGAACTATAAATTTCCATCAATTAACATAATCAGATTTGGTGTTCTAACTGTCTTTTCAGTTTTGAGTTATGCTGATCATATGAGTTGCACATGTGCAAACCTCTTTTTTCTTTCTTTCTTTGCTGGGGGGCCCTAAGAGGGTTCCAAACTCTATGTTTGTGGTGAATTCTCTTTATTAAGTTTTTGGGTGGAATGCAGAACTTCCCCTACTTGCTTATGTAGTAGAGAAAGTAAATAGAATATCATTTGTGGTCGGTGTGTTATTAATCCTGATACATTTTGTATAATTGTATGATATGTGCAATGTCTCTGAGCTTTGCTCATGTGCATCAAACCAATTAATACCAAATACTAATAGAAATTTGTAAATCAAATTCTCTGAAATCAAGAGGCATGTTAATAGGGCAGCACAGTCAGGCCATACGGCAGTGTAGCAACATTTTTTTTATATCAAGCTGAATGTAATAATAATAATAATAATAATAATAATAATAATAATAATAATAATAATAATAATAATAATAATAATAATAATAATAATGATAGTAATAATAATACTAATAACAATAATAATAATAAATAGCAAATAATTTAGTCAGCCAAGGCCATGTAATATGTGTTTAATGGGCCTAATGAATCAAGAGTGTATAGAAGTTATAATTGAGATTTTTTTTTGGTCAAAGTTTCTATTCATAGAGCAGTTCTGTGCCCTACATAACATTGTTCTAAATAAACCTGGTTCTCTCAAGGGTGATGGGGTTGGAATATTGAGTTTTGAAAGCATCTTTCAACAGAGAGCATTAAAATGATCACAGAAATATGTGGTTTAAGATAAAATTTATATGAGGTATTTATTCACAGACATTTCATTAAAGGCTGACATTCTTGCCAACTCTCTGTACTGGTCAAGTTTCTGCAATTCTAAATTTCTCTGTAAATTTTCTTACGAGAGGATTTTAGCTGTACTTGAGCTACTAACAAATTGCAATTGTAGGAGAACTAAGGATCCGAAATGTGCTCTATTACAGAATGACACCTGTGTAATTACACTTATTGCATTCCACAAGAATAAATCCAATTTATAATTATTAAACCTGATTGAGACTATACTTAAAGAATGGAAAATATATCTACTAACTGGATTTAGTGGCATTGAAGGTTCTAAAGGCCTGTAATTGCTAATATTAATGCTAATACCTTGGAATTTTAAACAAGTGTACACACCTTTGAAAACCATAAAATTCATGTAGCTTGTATATGAAAGAAAGCTTCATCTAACCTAAAAAAAGACTATTTGTAGTTGATTTCATTTAATCTCCCTCGCACACTACAAATAAGTGTGGTATACGTGGACATATTGTACACAGTTCTCCAAATCATGTGCTTCAAATAACAGGCAAACATCGCACTGCCGTGTCAAGTTGTTTATTGTGTCACATGATATGCATCTTGTTCATATTCTTGGTCAGGGTGAGTTAACTTGATGAGCTTTTTCCAGGGTTTTCCCTTATCCTGAAAGCCGAATATCGGGTAAATCTAGGGTCTAAGAACCCTGGGCTTATTTGAGCATCATTTCACCCATTTAATTCATAATCCGATATGACTTAAAAGTTGGACGTAACATTAAAAAAAAATCATGTTCATGCTGCAGAATTATTAAATCCATTAGAGGTTGTATATTCTGCTAATGCTGCTTTGATACTGAAGTGTGAATCAGTTTGATTGTTTATTGACATGAAAAGTGAGCATACTCTATAACATACTGTGACTTTGTGGGTTCATAAAATTAAAAGTCAAGTTTGCAGAAATTCAGACTGCTCTTTATTTTGTAGAAACACGTTTGTACACCCATTTGCAGAAATAGAATTACGCAACATACACAAATACAACCTTTAAGGTCGTCTGCCACACGACCACAAACAAAAGAGTTCATTTTCAAATCACAGCTGCACACACACGATTATCAAGTTCAATTACGACTGACCCAACTGGCGAGCCACTGCTTCTTTTATAGCTCCACTCGAAACGTTCTGTAACAATAGGAGATGACACCAGAAGACGAACCTTCTAGATATACATCTGTCTCTTCTTTCTCTGTTTCGGCAAGCTTTTATCTCCGCGTTGCACTTTGTCTTTGCGCGCGCCGGCCGCGCACGTCGCAACAGTGCCTCGCGACACTGTTCACTCCTCAAGGCCGGTCGTCCCGAACAGCACCATCGTGGCGGGCCAGTCGTTCCAGGTGTACCGCCAACATCTTTCTTTCCTCGGGGCACCTTCTGGATGCGGTAGACTACATCGTTAATCCTCTTTACCACCCGGTACGGTCCTTGCCATGGTTATTGAAGTTTCGGGCAGCGTCCCTTGGTCCAGGTAGGGCGATACAACCAGACCAGGTCACCGTGCTGTAATTCTTCGCTGTTGGCTTGCCTGTCGTACCGGGTCTTCATACGGTCGCTCGCCATCTGGATGTTCCGACGAGCCATCTCATGCAATTCGTGGAGATGGTGCACGAGGTTCTCCATATACTCAGTTGCTGGCTTTTTTTTTTTTTTTTTTTTTTTTTTTTTTTTTTTTTTTTTTGCTTCCGAGGGACTTCCAAAAGCCAGGTCACAAGGGAGGCGTAAATCTCGACCGAACATTAAGCTTGCTGGCGTCATCCCAGTGGTATCACATGTTGACGAGTAGTAGGCCAGCAAGAACAGTGGCACCTTGACGTTCCAGTCTCGCTGATGGCTGGCCACGACCTTCCTCAGATGTTCTTCTAGGGTCTTGATGTACCTCTCGACCATGCCGTCCGACTGCGGGTGTAGAGGTGTTGTGCGGGTCTTATTAACCCCAAGTCTTTCCAGTGCCTCCTTCATCAGGTTAGGCTCAAAATTGCTGCCCTGATCACTGTGCAGCTCCAACGGCACCCCAAAACGGCAGAACAGTTGCTCCACGAGGCAGTATGTAATCGTCTTCGCCTCCTGGTTCGGGATGGCATACACTTCTGGCCACTTGGTGAAGTAGTCAACAGCCACCATCAGGTACTTGTTGCCTCGGTCGGACACTGGAAATGGTCCAGCTATGTCGACAGCGATGCCTTCGAAAGGCGCTCCGACGTATTGCTGCATGCGATCCGGGCTCCTAATCTGGGGGCCGCAACTCGCCGCGCACACGTGACATTGACGGCACCATCTCTCAGCGTCTGCTCGGAGCCTCAACCAGTAGTAGCGCTGTCGGAGTTTGTTGATCGTCCGCTTTGCTCCCAGGTGTCTCCCTCAAGTACCGGCGTGCACTTCCTCCAACACTTCCGGGAAGTACCAACTGCTTTCTCTGCATCTTCCCATCGGGTGATTACCATACCCGGAACAGCACGCCCTCTTTGATCTTCATTGAGTCCCATTGGGCACAGTACGACTTGTACGTAGCGCTCCTTCGTGGAATGCCCTCCCAGGTTGGTCTTGTCCCTGCCTCCAATTCTCTTAAGAGTGGTCCCAAGTCGGTGTCCATCAGCTGCTCCTTTTTCAAGCCTGCGCTATCCCAGCCGTCCGCAGGCACTGCCGTGACGACTCTGACAGCCGCGGCCCGCTCCTTCTCTTCCACTCTTGTGCACTGACCGCACTCTTCTGGGCAGGGTCTTCGGGTCATGGCGTCTGCGTTGCCTTGGCTCTTCCCTCTACGATGTTCAGAGGTGAAGACGTACTCCTGCAGCCTCTGGACCCAACGGGCTGTTTGGTCTTCCAGGTTCCTAAAACTAAGTAGCCAGGTTAGGGCGGAGTGGTCATTCCTCAAGTGGAATGGCTGACCGTACAGGTACTTGTGGAAGTGCTCCAAGGTCTTTACTACCGCCAGTAGTTCTCGCCGGGTAACGCAGTAGTTTGTCTCTGCCTTGGATAGCGTCTTACTGTAGTAGGCTATCACTCGCTCGTGGCCGTCCTGGACTTGGGATAGGACGCCTCCAATGCAGTGGTCGCTGGCGTCGGTGTCCATAATGAAGGCGCCGCCTGGTTGTGGGAATCCCAAAATAGGAGCACTGCAAAGTGTCTTCATCAGCTGCTGGAAAGCGCCTTCGGCGTCCTCAGTCCACGCGTAAGGCCGGTGTTCTTCTGTCAGGCAGGTGAGGGGCTTGGCGATGTTGGAGAAGCCCATTATGAAACGGCGGTAGTAACTGCACAACCCTAGGAAACTGCGCAATTCTCTCTTATCCTATGGCCGAGGCCAATCTCTCACGGCCTGTGTCGTCTCCGGGTCTGTGGCCACTCCGGTTGGTGAGACTATGTGGCCCAAGTAGTTGACATCCTTGTGGAAGAGCTGGTACTTCTTCGCGTTCAGCTTCAGGTTGGTCGCTTGTAGTCTCTGTAGCACCTTGCTCAGGATTTCGAGATGGTCTTCGAATGTCTTGCCGACGATGATGTCCAGGTATAACAGGCAGGCGTCATACGTCAGTCCTCTCATTACTGATTTCATGAGGCGTTAGAAGGTAGCTGGTGCGTTACAGATACCAAAGGGCATAACTGGGTACCGCCAAAGACCTTGGCCTGCCGAGAATGCGGCCTTCTCCTTGTCTCTCGAGTCTAGAGCTACCTGCCAGTAACGCGACTTCAGGTCCAGGGTCGAGAACCACTGTGCACCAGCAAGCGTGTCCAGTGTGTCGTCAATCCGGAGTAAGGTGAAGCAATCCTTCCTGTTGACAGCGTTCAGCTTCCTATATTCCACGCAGAAGCCTAACTCGCCGTACTTCGTCACCAAGACTACAGCAGAACACCAATGACTGTCAGCCTCTTCAATCACTCCCCTGGATCTCATGTCCTCCAGCATGTTACGTACCGCCGCTTGTTTTGCCAGCGGAACGCGTCTAGGTGGTTGCCGAATAGGCCGGGCATCTCCGGTGTCGATGCGTGGAGCACTCGGTCCGTGCGGCCGTAGTCGCTGTTGCCTTGGCTGAAGACGCGCTGGTATCGTCCCAACAGTTGTCGGACCTTCTCCAGCTGTTCTGCTGTCAGGTGGTCGGCCGCTCTCTGCAGTAAGCCTTCTAGCCGAGGCCCCAGGTGTTGCGTTGACACCGGCTCCTGGGTCTCGTCGATTGGAGTTACGCTGAACACGGGCTCGCACGTCTCAGACTCCGTCCCGTCCTGGACGTCGTGATCGGTATCTGTGAGGTTGAGCAGCCTCACCGGTACCTCTCGACAGGGCAACATTGTGATGGCTACACAGAGCCCATGCACAGGCTTCTTCTGGTCCAGCATCAAGTTCTTTGTCCGCTGTCCTTTCAGTCGCGCCGTCACCACCTCGCTTCTCGCGGGACAACCGCGTCTTCCCTCAGGATGACCCTGCAAATTCCAAGGCGTTCTTCGGGTTGCCGGAGTATCGTCTCTTCTCCATTGAGCCGCAGGACCTTCTTGCCGACGTCGGCCGTCGCTTCGTGACACCTGAGGACATCCAGTCCCAGATCACCTCCTCAGCCACCTCCGCGACGAACACCCACAGACGTAGAGCACTCCGTCCCAAAGTCAACTGTAGCAGGGCCTCCTCCGCAGGCAAGGTGTCGCCCGATGCCGTCACAAGCTGGTATGGTCGACTCAGTTTTCTCGACGGCAAACCCCTGGCTACATAAGGTCTGATGATGGTCACGGCTGCCCCTATGTGCACGAGCACGCGGCACGGCCTTCCTCTCACCCAACCGTCCCCGATGAGGCTGAGCGTGCTGTGTCACTCGAGGGGATGTTGGTAACGGCGCTGACGTTTCTCCGGCTGCTCTACCTGGTGAGGGCAGGCTCTCTCTCAAGGTGTCCTGGCTGGCCACACCCCCAACACAAGCCACTAGGTCTTCGCCGGCGTCCCTCGCCTAACCTTTGGTCTCCAGTGTAGCGGTTACTCCTTGTTCTCGGCGTCGGGGTAGCCGTCACCTTGACCGCCTCCATCCTCAATGCGGCCGTTAGCGTCTGGTGTATGGTCTTGTAGTCGCTGAGCCTTACGCACTGACGAATTTAGACATCTCGTACCCCGTCGACGAAGGTGTAGGCGGCTTCCCGGGATATGAACTCGGGTGGGAGGTCGACCAAGGCTTTGCTGGCGAGCTGTTCAATTGCCAGGGTGAACTTCTGCAGCATCTCCCGAGGCTGCTGCATTCTCGATTTCAGCTGGCTGAGGTAGGGGTTTTCCAGGGCCTCCCAGATGTCTTTGGGCACCGCAGCTGTCTGGACCGTATTCAGTACTTCTGCTGCCCATCCCTGAAAGGTGGCTATTAGCTGTGCAGCCTCTTTTTCTGATGACCACTTGTGCTTGGCCACTGTGTCGAATTGGCGGCGGAAGTTAACATGCCGTCGTACTTAGGTGATTTGACACGTGCAGATGTTGTCGCGTCCCGGCGCTTCGGCATTCAAATCTTTCAATCTCCTGCTGACGATGTCCTCCACTGTGAGGTTCAGTAACTTGGTGTTTCTGTCGGCCTTTCCCTCTAGGTCGTTAACGCGGTTTGCCAGGTCTTCGACGCGCTGGTCCTCTTGACCCATCCAATTGCCCAGCTCCGCGGCGGAATCCCTCACGCCGGCCAACTGCTCTTCAAGTTTAGTGGCGAGGGCCTTGTTCACAGCCTTCACTTCGGTTAATTCTGCCTTCATTTCTGTAGCCAGGCTGTTGTTCACCGCTTTCATTTCCGTTGTTAATTCGGCCTTCATTGCAGTCATTGTCGCAGCCTGGTGGTAATTTGCCGCTTCTGTCTTCGCAGCGAGGGTGTTATTCGTTGTCTTCATTTCTTTCAACTGAGCGGTGAGGTTGTATTAACCTTACAGACACCGATCACGACATCACTTTTACATAGTGAAACTCTATGAGTGGCTGTAATAGAAGAAAACTGTTGAAACCTTTTCTCCAGGAATTTTTTCATTTCTTTGTCACTTCTGGATATCTCTTCAACACTAAAACAGATGTATGTGGTTTTATTACATACAGCATGAATGAATTCTTTATTTTGAACTCAACTTTCAGATATAACAGCCATTCTCTTCATCCTTTTTACTCGCTGTCCAATTGCATCCACAACTCCTTTCCAATGATACAGTTCAAAGAAGTTCCACTCAGTTTGGAGTCCATATATGTTGGAAAGCAGTGTTGCAGTGTACTTCTGCTTGAAAGTGGGCTGCAGTTCCTCAGAAGGCATTTTGTTGACTTTGAGAGCACAGTCTCCAACAGTTGAGAAAATACACTTCTTAGGCAAATATTAATAGCATACTTATCATGCACATGCACAAGATAATCGGACACCAGGACAAAAGACTTCTGATGCATCCCTCCTCCGCCACCGTCATTTCTAAACCAGTGACAGTGAAGATGGATGCTGATTGTTCCAGTGGGCAGCCCGAATCTCATTTTGTTGCTTGCATGTTTGAGTGGTTTTCAGAGAAATCTTATCTTAAACACTGCTTCATTAGTACATTTTCTCAAGCACACTTGAAGACCTCTGCTTACTGTCTTTTAACACAAACATGTTTTAAAAACAGCGCCAACTTTTTTCACAATTCTCCAATGCAGCCAATAACAGATCCTTGTAGCTCTTCAATCTGACCTCTTCCATTCTGCATTGTCCATTGATTCCATTGGGATAGTGAAGTGCCTTGTCATTTGTAGGTTCTGTTTTAGTCAGGAGCCTTTTAGAGCCTGACTGCATGCTCTTTATTCTCGTCACAAACCATTTGAGCTATATATTCATGAAATTCAGTTTTAACAGGTACTTGTAAGCTGTGCATTGAAGCCAAAACAAACTTAATATTTTCATGCACAACGCATGTGCATACATTGTGTGGAATCTGGCCTTGGAAATACATATTGTAGAAACTTTATCTTCTGTTCATAATAATATACATTGTTTAAAAAAAAATAAAGACTGTCATGCTCATAATACTCGAGCAACTGAACTGATATATCTGCACCATCACCAATTGACCAGAACAGTTAACAGTATTTCCCAGAAAGGAGTAATTTTATACAACAAGATGCCTAAATCTACCAAGGCATTCTTAAGCAAAATATTCAAGAAAAAAGTTGAGCATCTTTTGTTAAAACATAAATTTTATAGTGTAAATAATTTTCTTGAATTCAAACAGTAACGTGCTGATGTAATTTCTTCTGTTAAATGTCTAATGTAAATAATATTATGTAAGATTGACGAAGCCATATATACTTATTGTATAATAATCGGTGAATAAAAAATTCTATTCTACTCTATTCTGTGGTCTAGGGGTATCATGCCAGCCTTTGGTTCCCCAGGTTTGTATTCAAATCCAGCAGATGGTGATGGATTTTATTTGGGGGTGCAAAAAATCCTTAGTAGGCTTCTCATTTGGAAGGGAAGTAAAGCTAGTTGTCCTGTGTCGTAGATTTATAGCACATAAAAGAACCTCAAACCTGATAAGGAGGCTGCTGCATGAAATTAAGCACTCTTTTATACTTAATATAGTATGGAACACTGAGAACCAGAGCCGTCAAAGAGCATTCATAAATAAAATATTAAAAAATAAAAAATTGTGCTTAAATGAGAGAACTGTTAATGCAAAATGATACACAGAAGTTTGTCTCCCAGATGTTTCAGAGACTTCAAGAAAAGCATCCAAAGATAGAATTAATGGGAATTTTGTTGTACTGTAACAATCTGTTAGCTCACATAACTAATGTAACGATTGAGTTTTTTCAAGAAACTGAGGCAGAAATAATCTCATCCATTCTATAGTCCAGACTTAGTACCATGAAATTTCTTCCTGTTCCCTACTGGGAAGAACTGACTTCGAGGTTACTGATTTTCTAGTCCTGAAGAAGCAGTTTCATCAAACAATGAATAGTTATCTGCAGTGTTGGAAACTGAGTGCCATGGATGCTTCCAAAAGTGGTTCCAAAGAATGTACTACTGCATATAGTTTCAGGAGGAATATTTTGAAAAACTGGGTTGAACAAAATGTTTCTGACTTCAATTTTTGTTGCCTTTATACATATAGAGATATCCTTGTGGAGTTATGGTTTATACATTCTGTGGAATGAAAACAAGGGATTATCCCAAATAGATGAATGTTCAGTTTGTGGAGTTATGGACTAGTATATCCATGTAAAATGGGAGCAAGGTTTTATCCCTCAGTTTTTAGAGTTTTACACTAAAAACATCCATGTGGTTTGGAATGAATGGTTTAACACCAGTACCAAAGTATTCAGTTTGTAGAGTTATGTACTAATAACAACCATGTGGATTGGGAGTTCATTCATAATACATATGTGTTCAGTTTGTAGATTTATGGACTATTATGTGTTTCAAATGGGAAGAGTTCTCGCCTGTAGCGAATCAGATGCGTTAGAGCCTTCAGCGTTGCCACCTCATTACCCCCACTCTTTTATTATTTCCCTTTCTCTCTCTCACTTGCGAGTCTTCTTGGCGCTAAACGTAAGGGAGCACAAACTGAATTTTCCAAAATTTTATAATAACGCAGTTGTTGAAATTACAATTACAACATGGATATTAGTATATTACGCATATGTTTTAAGTATATAGTTTAAAAAATTATAGTTTATGAATTACTTATTTTTCTAAACCAATGAAACTGCCGTGGTGCATCCATATAGCTATGAATGTTACTTATGTTAAGGGATAATTCGTCATTGTCATTGTCTTCATCTTCTGAGTGTTGCAAGTTTATGATGATAGGTTCCAAAATCCCGTCATGTGCTATTTCTTTCCAAAAGTCATCTTCTTGTAGTTTATCTGATATCTCACAGAGTTTTCTCAGCCTTGATGTGTTCCTTGTCAATTTCTTCATGAATAAGTTGTTCAACTTAAGTCAGTTTATAAGTATTATTTCTGTTTGCAACATAATTTGAGTCCACATTAACTCAATTGGATTGTTCTGGTGGTGGTAAGGGGGAAGGTGGTCTATAATACCTTGTGTCTCATTTCAGTTGCAAGCTGACCCAGCTGATGCACTTTGCCTGGTTTTTAAATGGAAGAACAACTGAATAATGCTGCTTTGAACTCTCTAGAGTAAATAGAGATTACGAAATCATTCCTAAACAAAGATATACTGTGACCAGACATGTTCTGCTCGGCCAGTAGGAACTGTATTGTTTCCTCTCGTTCAAAATTAACAAACACATTGGCTTATTCAAAGTAATTCTTTTATGTCATGTAAAATGTTTACGTTTCAGTTCTGAGTAATTACAAATATACATACACACATACATGCCCACCAATAACGCTATTCATCATATTGCTTATGATGCAATGCATTTTTATAATAACACTGCTCTCTACCTTCCTCATGGATCATTTTTTGCAAAACCTGAATTTTTGTCTTAGTGCGGATAGTATTTATTAGAGATTGATTAGATTGGCACTCATCACACACCACTTAGGGGGAATGCAATACAACAACACTGCAGGACTCCGATTGGTTGCTCACTTAGCAGCGCTCAAGGACAAACATCATCCCATTTGAAACAGATAATAGTACAGGGTCATTATTGTATATGGTAATCATTTCTGCAGGCTCTCTCCACTGCATGAGTAAGCCAGAGTGGCCAGTAATATTACGAGGTCAAAGATGGAGAAAAATCCTTACCTAGTAGAATATCTGGAAATGTTGACCTTCTGTTCTCAAATAGGCAGCATATCTTGTAAAAATATTCTCGCTCACTTGCCTAAGCTCAGCAGCAGAAATTCTTGTGATTTCTTGCATATCATTAATGATACACTTTGTTTTTTATATAATCCCATATATGTAAATCACAATTAGTTAGGTTGGGGGAACAAGGGACCCACAGATCAACACTTAAAATTCTGTAATGAAAAACTTCTCTTATAGCATTTAATGATTCGGTAGCCATATGTACTGTTGCAGGGTCTCGTTCATATCAATCATAGGATGTTTCGTCTTCTGTCAAGCAGTCAAAAAAATGGCCCTAAAGTTAGCCTCTGATGTTGCTTTGCATAATTATTTCAGTAAACAAAATAGGTTCAATTATTCTTTTAGTACTTATGACACATTACACTCCAGTTTTTAGGTTGTAGTAAGGTGTTGCATGGAATAGTACAGGACTTTTGGAAGCCCAAAATCTATGATTTTAAGTGTGTCTTTGTCTATATAAGGGAAACTTAAACTTATTACAGAAAAACAATAGCTGTGAATCAATGAAAGCACTTTCTACAATTCGGCAAAACCAGTTACAGTAATTCAGTTGTTTACTGGGATCATTTTGTTTCAGTGCTTGCACTCAATGTAGCGATAGGCTTTTAGTTTAAGTAGATGTGCAACATTTCTCACAGAAGACTTAGATACACTATTTTGTTGAGTTAATTTGTTTAGTGATTTTGAAGGTTATTGCTCTAAAGTAGCACTGATTTCACTCAGTTTATTTTCTGTTAAAACTTTTATTCTCCTAGAATTTTCTTTGCAGATGCTCAGCAAAGAAAGGTGCTGGCCTAGAGTTTATGAGGCCTGAGGCCTTCTTTAGTATGTCCACCAGAAATGTGTAGTATGAGGTAATCCAGCTTATAGCTATTTGAGTTTTATTTATGAGTCACTATGTTTACACTCAAACTTCACTTACTTGTTGTTGTATAATTGAAACGTTTTCAAGATCATTCGATCTCATCCTCAGCTGTTTGGTGACTAAATGAACCTTCCTCTTCTTCCACTACTACGGAGCTCAGATCACTCTGCCATCTGGTGTTAGGGGCACTAAGTTTTAATACTTCATTTAATGCCGGGATTTCAAAATTTATAACTTTATCACGGTTTTTGTTTATGAATATTTTTTCCCAAATATCCAATTCTATGGGTGTACTTAAAGATTTTAACAGTTTAATGTTGTGGCCAATGTTGTGGTTTTCTGTCCAAAAATGGTGTGGAACTGCAGATTTTTCTGTTTGTTTCAACTTAATGTTCCTCTGGTGTTCTTTTTGCCTGGTTATTAAGTTTCTCTTAGTTTTTCCTATGTAGCTTTTTTCACAGGTTTCACAATTAATCTGATAAATTCCTGATTTCAAATTGTTGGGGATTGTATTTTTTAGTGGTTTATTTAGCAGGTTCCTCAGACTGAATTTGTTTTGGGGTGCTAGTTTTAAGTTTAGTCTTTTGAAGATTCGTTCAAATTTTCTAAAATCCCATGGATGGTAGGTGAATTTTCTATATTGCCAATTTGTGTTTTTAAGTGGTGTGAGAGTGGTATTTTTTGATATTATCTTCAGTTTTTCCTTTCTCTTCATCATGTTCCTTATGATGGCTGGATTGAATCCATTTAATACCGCTATGTCTTTTATGTGTTGTTGTTCTTTCAAAAATTCCTCCTTACTCAGTAGGATGTTGTACAGCTGGTGAATTAGACTTCTAAAGGCAGCTAGTTGATGTGAAACTGGGTTGTATTAATTTTTCTTTATGTAATTATCTATGTGTGTGGGCTTCCTGTATATGCCAAAATCTACACCATGACGATTTCTAGTTATCTTGAGGTATACCTAAAAGCCGACAAAGGTAATTCTCTAGTAATTATGGAGACAGAAGACTATATTCAGAGAGTAAATCTTATGTTAGACAGTCCAGAATATGAAATAATTCCAAAAAATCCATTAACCGCAAGTATCACTTCTGTTAATAAAGCTTTATCAATTACAAAAACATTAAGTACATCTGAAAAATACAACTTAAAATCTTCCAACCTCACACTACCAAGGTTGTACTGTCTGCCAAAAATCCACAAACAAGACAATAGCATGAGACTCATCATCAATGGCATCAATTCACCTACGTACCGCATTGCAAATTGGTTAGTAAGAAAATTAAAATCATATGACAAATTTCAAAGTTTGGGAATAAAGAACTCCTTAGAATTGATAAATCACCTACAGAAGTACAACATCCCGGAAAATCACATACTAGTTTCTTTTGACGTTGAGGCACTTTTTACAAGCATTCCAGTAGAAAAAATACCTACATTCCTCAAAAAGTGGCTAACCCAGACTACAACGGGCCCCAGAGAAATAGATGACATTATGAATCTTACAGATTTATGCATAAGGAATAATTACTTCATGTTTAACCAAAAATTCTACACACAATCAAAAGGATTAGCTATGGGGAGCCCACTTTCGCCTATTTTAGCAGACCTATACATGAGCTATTTTGAAACACACATAGTAAATGCCTTCCCACAGATTTATAAATTTTGGCGGAGATATGTTGATGATGTTTTTGCTATCATTCCGGAAAAACTTAGAGAAGTTTCTCTAAAATTACTAAACCTGCAAGATAATCACATCCAATTCACTATGGAAGTAGAAAGAGACAACACCCTACCCTTTTTGGACCTCAAGATAACTAGAAATCGTCATGGTGTAGATTTTGGCATATACAGGAAGCCCACACACATAGATAATTACATAAAGAAAAATTAATACAACCCAGTTTCACATCAGCTAGCTGCCTTTAGAAGTCTAATTCACCAGCTGTACAACATCCTACTGAGTAAGGAGGAATTTTTGAAAGAACAACAACACATAAAAGACATAGCGGTATTAAATGGATTCAACCCAGCCATCATAAGGAACATGATGAAGAGAAAGGAAAAACTGAAGATAATATCAAAAAATACCACTCTCACACCACTTAAAAACACAAATTGGCAATATAGAAAATTCACCTACCATCCATGGGATTTTAGAAAATTTGAACGAATCTTCAAAAGACTAAACTTAAAACTAGCACCCCAAAACAAATTCAGTCTGAGGAACCTGCTAAATAAACCACTAAAAAATACAATCCCCAACAATTTGAAATCAGGAATTTATCAGATTAATTGTGAAACCTGTGAAAAAAGCTACATAGGAAAACCTAGAGAAACTTGTTAACCAGGCAAAAAGAACACCAGAGGAACATTAAGTTGAAACAAACAGAAAAATCTGCAGTTCCACACCATTTTTGGACAGAAAACCACAACATTGGCCACAACATTAAACTGTTAAAATCTTTAAGTACACCCATAGAATTGGATATTTGGGAAAAAATATTCATAAACAAAAACCGTGATAAAGTTATAAATTTTGAAATCCCGGCATTAAATGAAGTATTAAAACTTAGTGCCCCTAACACCAGATGGCAGAGTGATCTGAGCTCCGTAGTAGTGGAAGAAGAGGAAGGTTCATTTAGTCACCAACAGCTGAGGATGAGATCAAATGATCTCGAAAACGTTTTAATTATACAACAAGTAAGTGAAGTTTGAGTGTAAACATAGTGACTCATAAATCAAACTCAAATATGAAGAATACTTCACTGTTAATAATGCTTCTGCTTTTAATATTTATAGCTATTTGTTGCCCAACAGCCCGCCTTGGTAGGGTGGATGGTAGCATATCTGCCTCACCTTCAAGAGGTCCCGAGTTCGAATCTCGGTTGGTGTGAGTTACCTGGATAAGGTTTTTTCTGTGGTTTTCCCATATCCTGAAAGACAAATGTCAGGTAACTTTAAGCTCTATGGATCCTGGGCTCATTTGAGCATTATTTCATCCATTCCACTCATCGTCTGATGTGACTTAACATTGGAAGACGTAAATTACAACAACAAAATTGTATTGCTCATCATTATATTTCCTTAGGCTTTTCTTTTTTGGAGCCTGAGGATATGATAATTGCAGATATCAAGGATGATGTACTTTTATCGGGAATGTCAGATTTGAATAATTGTCAGCATAAGAGGTACAAAGGCCTCCCAGAGGCTAGTTTAAGGCCTCTAGCGAGGCCACTCAGTTATCATATGCTCATCATGGGCTCATCTGCAGTGTTAAGCTACATATAACCAATCAAGGCTTCGCGGGTGATCAGCCATGTCAAATTAATAAAGGTCGAGCTTTTGGCCATTGCATACTCCATGGCCTTCTTCAGGATCTTCAGTAATGCTCGCCGTGAAACCTTCAAGTCTTACATATAACCACTTCATAGCCAATGCTCATTAGATAGCCATCAGTGATAGGCTGTTATTATTGATACTGTTATGAAATATTAAGGCTTTTAATGTGCAGTGATGCAAAGAATCTAAAAATGGGCATTAGTGGCACATACTTCATCACTGTTTTACAGGTGTAGTAAGTGTCTTCATATGACTCTTGAAAATTAGAGGTAGTACTCATTGTGTACTTTCATATAATAAATTTTTGAAAATAATGCTTTGATATAATTTTTGCTAGAACTGCTTTTAAGATTATAGAGATGGGACGATACCACTATTCCTTGATATTCGTTATCATTACTGATCTTTAAGTACTGCTGCTTTATAAAAAAAAGTCTGTAAAGGCAATAGCTTGTTCACTGAATTATGTTATTAATAGTTTTTTGAGTATAATATAGTAACCAATTTTATGTATGCTCATTCTTTTGAGATGTTGCGACATATTTCAACAGTGATAGGAATCTTGTGCACTACATTTTCGGTAGAAGTGTATGAATGAAATGTGCTTAAAACTTGTGGAACTTACACCATCTGAAAATGTTTTTATGCATATTTTGCACATCACTGTGTTATCAATAGTACTATCTATTTCAGAGTTGTTCCACAATTCACTGATGTTTTATTCAATATCACACTGTATATTGTTAAAACGAAATAGGAAGTTTGTCGTAACAGTCTATCTGTAAGGTATGGTCATGACCAAACTTTGACTTGCAAAACACTAAGAGATGGAAAGAAAGAGCAAATATTTCCATGCACTATATTATACTGTATTATTTCACAGTTCTGATTTCTTTCTGCTGTATTCACAGATTTTGGTCACCAGATTAGGTAAATGTAATGGCCAAGAGCAAGTCACCAAGCCAAATTATTGTAGAAATGTGATTCAGTACATCAACTAAACTAACTTCATATATATAATTTTGAGTTGAACTAGTACTCAATGCTCCATATATTACTAGTGTTTAGCTGGAACATGTTTCGTTGGAACTTTCCTAACATCCTCAGCTAATGTCGACTATTGAATTTTGATTTGGTGAACTCATAGGAGGTGATAGGGACATCTCTGTTGGTATCTCTGCCCCTTCACCATTATTTTGCATGTTTTCATAGACAAGGGAGTATGTGGAACATTGTGGTCATTTACTTAAAGGAAGTGCAGTCAAAGTCTATCAAGAACTATAAGAGTCCAGCAACTCTTCAGGGACACATTTAAAGCAATAATGTGAAATCCTGATGTCTTTCATTCCTTGTATAGCATAAAGTTAAATGCATGAACCTTTGATAATGCAAAATTCAAAAATGTGAAACTATTGAAGGTATATCTTGAAGTACAAAAGTGAATCGAGAAGATATTGACACATTGCTTCACTCACAGTGTTTATTCACAGGACATGTTTCAAGAGCTCTTGCTCCTATCATCAGTTGATACTCCTGTGAATAAACAGTGTGAGTGAAGCAATGTGTCAATATCTTCTTGATTCACTTTTGTACTAATTTGTGCTTCACTGTCCCTACGCTTCTTTCAAGTTTATACTTTGATATCTTGAAGTATTTAACTTACTTCAATATCACTGGGTATGCATCTATAGAGTATTGAGATATTAGTGGTATCAAGTCCCATCCCTATAGTCTATTAAAATCAAAGTGTATAATGCAGTGTATGAACTTTTCTCTCATTTTGCATTTCCTGTTCTATTTTAGCAAAGTGTTTGTGGAAGTTCGAGGCTGCATCACAGGTTGGAGAAGATTTTGTTGGAATAAAAAATTCTGTAATGTGAAGTGCAAAGTATAAATATGGAAACAGTTTATTTAGTATAACAATCTTCTAATATATACAGTCCTGTTCAACTTTGTGGTATTAATATGAGTGTTCCTGGCAGAAAATCCTAAATCAAAAATGCACAAGTAGCTGTGTCTCTAAATGTATTTGTGTATAGAAGAACATTCAAAATGAACTCTCTTCTTCGAAGTGTAACAAATACTGGTGGACGTGAAGATCTGGTGAAAGAATCTTTGATGTCACATTTATCCTCCAGTGTTAAAGAAATCCAGCTTGGACAAACGCCAGGAGTACAAGATGTAGTTCAACTGACAGGGGAAGACAGTGGAAATTCCCTGTGCACAGTACTTGAAGCTATATTTATACATGGTCTTAAAGATACATTTATGAACAGAGTATCACAGGCCATTGGATCTGATCCGGATCAACGTCCAGAACCAAGTTTTTGGGGTCCTTTGCTCATCTTCTCTCATCGTGAAATAATTGATCAGGTATGCTTTCCATATGACTTCCATAATTTTGTGAAATATTACTATTTTGAAAATGCTGCAAATTAAATCAGTGAGTTCTGTGTTTAATTCAGTTTTCAGACAAATATTGGGCTTTGAATAGATAGACTGAAAAATTCAATGCCATGGCTGGGATTTGAACCACGGATCTTCCGGTGTCCATCCAGTCGCTGTTAACCTTTGAGCTACCATGGCCAATGTGCCATCATGACATTAAATTCTCCAACTGACTCATATGTTTCCCAGTAAACCACTAGGGACTCTCATATACAATGAGATACATACCTTTTTGTGGCAACTTACTAACTCTGTTAGTACTTAGGCTTCATAGTTAGCAGTATTAGGTTATTTGTTCTTTCATTTTTTAACCATGTGTGGGCTAAGATTTGAATAGATAGACTGAAAAATTCAATGCCATGGCCGGGATTTGAAATCTCAAATCTATTCAAATCTTAGCCCACACATGGATGGTGTGAAAGAACGATTAAATTTTCAATAAATAACCTAATAATGGTAACTATAAAGTCTGGGACTTAGTACTTGCAGGGTTAGTAAGTCGCCACAGAAAGGTGTGTATCTCATTGTATATGAGAGCCCCTAGTGGTTTACTGGGAAACATTTGAGTCAGTTGGAGAATTTAATGTCATGACGGCATGTTTGCCATGGTAGCTCAAAGATCAAGATGGACCGGACAGAGACTGGGAGAACCGTGGTCCAAATCCTGGCCATGGCGTTGAATTTTCAGTCTGACTCTGTCTATTCAAATCTTAGCCCACACACGGCTAGTGTGGAAGAATTATTATATTTCCATATGGGGCTGTTAGATGTGTGGTTTATGTGAGACAGTGGCACACAAGTGGTGATCGCCTTCTAAGTTAAGGATACAGATACTTAGGATTATGTAGAAAATGAAGCTAGCTACAATGAAGCAATGAATATATACAAATACTTTTCGCAGCTGGTGGTATCTGTTTCCAGGCAATGTAATACTGCTAATGTTGAGACCTAATGTGTCTATTTAAATAAAACCATGCATCATCACAAAGAGAAAATTAACTTGGAATCAATATCCCCAGATTTCATTTTTTGAAAATTCTGTTACAAAAGCGTACTGTATTATTGGAATATTGCTGAATTATTGCACGCATAACTGGTCTTATATATGATGTCAGCTTTATTGATTTTTTTGCTATATGTGCAGAAGATGCTGATACTGAATTTCCTATGCAAAATATTTCAGAGATTTTTTAGGTACATGCTTTAATCTCCAGCCATTGTTACCTAATATTTCATTTGTAAGAATATGACGTCTGTTTAATTTTAAATTTTTTACTCATTTGTTTGCATCTTTTAACAAACTCCTTAATTGTATTGGCAGAAGCCACAAATCTAACTGGGAACTTAATTCAAAATTTGCATTTTGTTTCAGAACATGACTTTCTGCTTTTCAAAAGCCTGATGGCATTGAGCCACTGGATTCATACAGCAATGAAGTTGCGGAATAATAAGGCAGTAAATAATTTTGTTAGAACTATGTTAAATAAGAACTATTTGATGGATTAACCTATCCTGTGCAAATCATAAACATACTGTGATAAATATATGTGTTTGGAGGAATTTAGTAACAGTGACGTCAAAATTAATCTCAAAAAATATTTGTGGTTGGTTTATTGATACTCATATAAAAAAGTAAGTGACGAGTATCAATAAACCAACTACAAATAGTTTTTCAGTTACTGTGATAAACGTTTACTCACATAAAGTAACAGCCATAGTAAACCAACTAGGTTCATACACTCTCCGATATCTGAGAGTGTATGAACCTAGTGTATGCTAAATATTGCTAAATAATTTAGCATTATTTAGCAACAATGCTAAATTATTGCTTATTTTGCTTTGCAATTATTTCTGTGACTGCACATATGTAGTTTAATATTGATACACTCCAGGTCCAAATGACCTATCTGTCGACAGGCCCTTAAACACCCACACTCACTCACTCACTCACTCACTCACTCACTCACTCACTCACTCACTTTTTCACTCACTCATTTGATATATTTATTTGATTTTCAGGTTATTAAAAAGAAGATGCATAACATTTAGTCACTTCATGCAAAACTAATAACATTGCACCCAGGGAATATGGTATTATGACATACATTTCAAATACAAGGAAACTGCAATAGGACTGGTTTATCAAAGAAAAAGTTCGATATTTCCACGCCATACTTTTAGATAGCCACAAACAAAAATGTGGGGAATATAGCCACTTAAAAATACCCCAAAATCACGGTAGATCATTGTTGAAGATTTTGCAAAGAATTGTTTATGTGATGAGGCTTCAAAATAAAGTTTGTATATGCTGTTAACAATATTCACAGCTGTTGCCTGGTATAGTGATTCTACAGATCCTGAAGGACTAACAACAAAATCATATGCTGTCATCATCACCAGTGGCCTCACACATTAGAGTTTAACAGAAATAGTTTTTGGTACTGTATGAAAAATAAAGTGAAACAGCTTGTTCAAAAAAATACATGATTGATGATACTTGTAATTTCCTTTCATGGAAGTGTTGAAAACAGTGTTGTTGTAATAAATTAAATTTAAAGACGAGTCGATTAATGACACTAAACAACATTTTTAAATTTCCCGGAACATATTTCGGAGGCTACTTTCCTCCATTGTAAACTGGACATCTACTGGTTCTCAGTGGTGTAGCTGGTGACACCACTGAGAACAGTCAATATCCGGTTGACAATTGAGGAAAGTAGCCTTCGAAATATGTTCCGGGATATTTAAAAGTGTTGTTTAGTGTCATTAATCGACTCATATTTAAATATAATTAACACACACTTGTATTTTTAAATGCTGCCCATCATGAGGAAGAAAATGGATGCATTGAAACTTTGGTAAAGACACTCTAAATAGCGTAGTTGGTAGAATTAAAGGATGTCTTGTTAAACATACTACAACATAAGATAGTTGTAGTAGGTGCAGCAGGTTTTGCTTGCATTACAACAAAATGAAAACTGAATAGTATATGCTCTTCCAAATGCGAGAACTGATAAGACTTTAGAAATTATACATATTTCTAATACTTAAGTATAAATACGTCAAACTTAGCAAAAGAGAAGTCCATATTGTGATGCAGCTATTGCATAGGAGACACCAACCAACTGTCTGGTTGAAGAAATAAAGGCAAACATTTACTATCTCATAAGGAAGCATCTGAAGCTAGCAGTGACTGGATGTAGGCAAACAGTACTGTATTCCAGTCAAAGTTGATGCAATTGCTTGAATTAAAAAGTATTTAAGAGAAGCTTCATTGGAAAATATATTTTTGTTGGAAGATAGAAGAGGAATAAAGGAGAGTAAATTAATTTCCGGTGTACAAGAAATAAGTAAGGTTCAATGTGAACTATCGATTACATAACAGTTTGCTCTAAATAGACTCTAATACCGCCAAAATATAGCTCTGTCATTCCACAAGGACTAAAACAAAGTTGTTGCAGAACCTGCAATTTTCCTGGAATGGCCTGTATGGTGTAATCACTGATGTGATATACTGCATTCATAGTCTCAACTCTGGGAAGCTGATGGTCTATCTTGATCAGCTTGCTCATAGTAGCCAGTTCTGAGAGGCCTATGGGCCTCGGTTATTGCATGTTAGGTGCTGAATGACCAGCTGAAGAGACCAAC
Organism: Mantis religiosa; assembly: GCA_030765055.1. Taxonomy (NCBI): domain Eukaryota; kingdom Metazoa; phylum Arthropoda; class Insecta; order Mantodea; family Mantidae; genus Mantis; species Mantis religiosa. The sequence goes on from CM060950.1 coordinate 56,017,979, forward strand.
TGACTGTCACTCAGCGTAAACACCAAAAATACTGCAATTCCTTTCTTGGAAGTGTTGAAAACAGTGTTGTTATGATAAATTAACTTTAAAGAGAGTCGATTAAAGACACTAAACAACACTTACTTTTAAATTTTTCCGGAACATGTTTCTGAGGCTTTGCCTCTATCATCAGCCGGCTCTTGACTGGTTCTCATTGGTGTAGTTGACGATATTTTGTCACAGGTCTCCTCTGGTGGCGGTTCAAGGAACTTGCTGAACAAATCTTTCTGGGGGATGTCGAAATTGAATACTTTGTTCCTATTTTTTGAAATGAAGATTTGTTCCCATGTGGATAGTTCTTGTTTTCCTGATGTATGTTTCAGTAGTTTTGGTTCTGGATTTATGTTGTGGTTTTTTTCCCCAAAAATGTGTGGCAACTGCTGATTTTTCTAATTGTTTATATTTTATGTTTCTAAAGTGTTCCTTTGCTCTTGTTTCTAAATTTCTTTTTGTTTTTCCAAAATAAATTTGACTACAGTCATTGCATTCAATTTGATATATACCAGATTTTTTGTTAGATGGAATGGCATCTTTGATGTTTGAGCAAATTAGGTTTTTTAAGGAGAAATGGTTGACTGGTGCTAGTTGAATGTTTTGTTTTTTGAAGACTTTTTTGAATTTATCATAAGCCCATGGATGGTAAGTGAATTTTTTGAAAATCATATTAGTTTCTGTAGCTGAGAGAGTTGTGGTTTCCTTTAGTAGCTTCTTCTTTTTTGCTAAGCTCACTTTTTTGTCCACTAATGATTTGGGAAAGTTATTTTTTTGTGCTATTTCAATTATTTTGTTGTATTCTGTTTTGTATTCTTCTGCTGTGAGAGGGATGTTTACCAGTCTGTGTGCTAAACTATTGAAGATTGCCTGTTTGTGGGATCTTGGGTTGTAGCCATTAGCTTTTATGTAGTTGTCTGTCTGTGTTGGTTTTCTGTAAATGCCAAAGTTTAGTCTGTTTTTATTCCTCATTATTTTTAGATCCAAAAATGGTAAATGCTCATCTTTTTCTATTTTTACAGTGAATTTGATGCTTTTTTCTTGGATATTTAAAAGTTTTAGTGCATCACTGATGTGTTTTTTTGGTACTATTGCAAAGATGTCATCTACATATCGTTGCCAGAGTTTGAACATCCAAGGGAAACCTTTGTTTATCCTTATTTCTAATGCACTCATGTACAGATCGGCCAGGAAGGGTGATAGGGGGTTGCCCATTGCTAACCCTGAAGTTTGGTGATAATATTTTGTTTGAAACTGGAAGAAATTTTGTTCTATGCATAATTTGGCTAGTTCAATGTAGTCTGAAATTTCAGATGATGCCATTCCAAGTGATTTGAGCCATTTTTCTATCAACGGTGGGAGTTGATTAACTGGTATGCTGGGAAACAGTGATTTAACATCAAATGAGACTAGTGTGTCCTCTTCTTTTAGTTCAGTATCCTTAATGTGTTCTATAAGTTCATAGGTGTTTTTGATGCTTAGGCTGTCGAATTTTGGAAATGAATTGAATTTGTTTGTTAGCCACTTTGCAAGTTTGTATGTTGGTGAATTTATACTGCTAACTATAGGTCTCATTGTTATGGATGGTTTGTGTATTTTGGGTAAGCCATAAAGTCTAGGTAAGGTTGGAAGAAACAGTTTCTTTTCTGTTGCTTAAAATGCTTTTATATGAAGTGAAAGAGCCCTTTGCTTCACAAACAGCCTCAGAACAGTATCGAAAAGAGCCTTTGTCACTTATAGAATAAACAGTAAGTTCTTTCTCAGATTTACCTTTAGCATCTTATTCACACCCAGAAGAAACATTAAACCTGAATTCCGTGCTTGAGTTTTCTCAATTTTGTTGTGAAGACACTTTCCTACTTCTCCGGGTATATGATTGGCTCTAGGTATAGACAAGTATCTTGCATCATATCAGTAAATAATCTCACTCTTGAGGACTTCACGAACACCTTTTTCATAGAGGAAATTAAGGCATTTACTTCTGGAAAATTTGCTTGAATTTCCTCTGCCAACAAGGGGAGATAACCCAACCACAACTCTCTCAGCTACAGAAACTAATATGATTTTCAAAAAATTCACTTACCATCCATGGGCTTATGATAAATTCAAAAAAGTCTTCAAAAAACAAAATATTCAACTAGCACCAGTCAACCATTTCTCCTTAAAAAACCTAATTTGCTCAAACATCAAAGATGCCATTCCATCTAACAAAAAATCTGGTATATATCAAATTGAATGCAATGACTGTAGTCAAATTTATTTTGGAAAAACAAAAAGAAATTTAGAAACAAGAGCAAAGGAACACTTTAGAAACATAAAATATAAACAATTAGAAAAATCAGCAGTTGCCACACATTTTTGGGAAAAAAACCACAACATAAATCCAGAACCAAAACTACTGAAACATACATCAGGAAAACAAGAACTATCCACATGGGAACAAATCTTCATTTCAAAAAATAGGAACAAAGTATTCAATTTCGACATCCCCCAGAAAGATTTGTTCAGCAAGTTCCTTGAACCGCCACCAGAGGAGACCTGTGACAAAATATCGTCAGCTACACCAACGAGAACCAGTCGAGAGCCGGCCGATGATAGAGGCAAAGCCTCTGAAACATGTTCCGGAAAAATTTAAAAGTAAGTGTTGTCTAGTGTCTTTAATCGACTCTCTTTAAAGTTAACCAAAAATACTTCTCCTATCTCTGTGAGCATTTTAGAACTCTGGAAAATTCCAGGTGCTATATAAGTGGCTGCACTTGAAAGTAAATTAATTAGGAAGTAAGATAGTAAGTTGTTTTTGATACAACTTAAAGTACTGGTTATTCTCTGTTTCTGAGAGTGAAGCTGTGGTATTTTGATGTATAGTAAATGCTGCTGCTGTGAGAGTTTAGAAAGGCCTTGTGTTTTACTGCACAGTGAATGAACTGTCCAAAGAAGATGATGCTTTTTTATATGTTGCATTATTGCTGCTGCCGTGAAGGAAAGTGGAGTCATAATGAAAATTGAACAACATCACACTGTTGAAATAATGGTCATAACTGGACAAAGACACAATATGGTCATTTGTTTTCTTTCACCTTTCTTAGAAGAAAAAAGCTATTTGATTGAGCATAATATATTATAAGCACAAGGAGCAACATGTCACGTTCATGACAATGTCTTTTATTGTTCACAAATAACCATGAGACATAAACCATACAAATATAATAATTTGTAACATAAAACTTCACTTATATTAAAAGAAAATGAAGAGCATTTTCATATTAATTGTTGAGGAATGCGATTTCGTTAAAATCTTATTCACATGAGCTCAAACAGCCTTGTCAACGAAATCGCAATCCTCATCAAATAATAAGAAAATTTTCATAATTTTCTTTTAAGATAAGTGAAGTTATATGAAGTTATATGTATAGTATTTGTTGCTTCACTGTAGCTAGCTTCGTGTTTTACGTATTTATGAGACATAAAGTTGTACACTTATTTTGATAGATTAATCAATGTGGAAAATAAAAGTGATTTGTATGACTATGTGTAGGCATATTCAGAAGAATTTTAAAAACATATTTACGTATGCTTATCTGTTCGATATCAGCTTCATAGAGTTAAGAAATATGTATTTATTCCCTGTGTGAAAATACAGAAATAAGTGTTATTCTTCTATAATAGTATGTGATCAAGTTATAACTAGAACTCGGATTTATATGCACTATCAAGTATGAATATATGCATCTATACACTAAAAATCTGGTAAATGTGCTCTAAAAACTCTATAATATGCATTTAAAATAAAGTACATTAATTCAACTTTTTTGCATTTGTTAATCTTGATGAATTAATCATTTGTAAATACGTAACATATGAAGCTGTTATCAGTGACATAAATAAATATACACAAATATAATAAATTAAATTTAAAGGGAGTCAATTAATGACATTAAACAACCCTTTTAAATTTTTCCGGAACATGTTTCCGAAACTTTGCCTCTATCCTCAGCCGGCCATTGACTGCTTCTCATTGGTGTAGTAGTAGTCGATGGCCGGCTGAGGATAGAGGCAAAGTCTCTGAAACATGTTCCGGAAAAATTTAAAAGTATGTGTTGTTTAATGTCATTAATCGACTCCCTTTAAATTTAATTTATATTAACAACACTGTTTTCAACACTTCCAAGAAAGGAATTACAAATATAATAATTTGTAACTTAAAATTTCACTTATCTTATAAGAAATGATGATAATTCTTATAAATTCTCTGGGATCATGATTTCATGTAAACTTATACACATCTTCAGCCGGAAGAATTTATAAGAATTATCATCATTTCTTATAAGATAAGTTAAGTTTTAATTTACAAATGATTATATTTGTATATAATCATTTGTAAGTTTATTCTTAAATTCAAGCATTAACAAACTTAATGTTCATTAGTCTCTCTTTCAGCCTATTTTAGCATTAGTAGCTTTTATTGCAATTAACAATTTTTGCACTGTTTTCTGGAAGAAACAATTTCTTTTCTGTTGCTTAAAATGCTTTTATATGAAGTGAAAGAGCCCTTTGCTTCACAAACAGCCTCAGGACAGTATCGAAAAGAGCCTTTGTCACTTATAGAATAAACAGTAAGTTCTTTCTCAGATTTACCTTTAGCATCTTATTCACACCCAGAAGAAACATTAAACCTGAATTCCGTGCTTGAGTTTTCTCAATTTTGTTGTGAAGACACTTTCCTACTTCTCCGGGTATATGATTGGCTCTAGGTATAGACAAGTATCTTGCATCATATCAGTAAATAATCTCACTCTTGAGGACTTCACGAACACCTTTTTCATAGAGGAAATTAAGGCATTTACTTCTGGAAAATTTGCTTGAATTTCCTCTGCCAACAAGGGGAGAACATATGCTAAACAAGTCTTATGAACTGCATTACAATAAAATGTGTGCAAAACTTTAAATAACCTGCTTGTATGCTGCTGCATCTGTAACATCAACCCGAGTTCATTCTCATTTTCGTTGTTATCGCTTATTTCTTGTATTACATGAATACAATTATTTCACTGAAAATAAAGATGAGGGGGGAGCTATTTGGGGTCTCATTTTTGATGGGGAACAAGTGCAAGAAATACTTTTGCTGATCATAAGTTAAATAAACCAAAATCTGTGGCACTACAACCCATACATAATTTTGCTTCCATTTGAAATATTTTTGTATAATTCATTTAAATGTTTTAAATAATTGACAAGTTTTTATAAAGCTCAAAATATTGGCAAGCGGTTTGGGGTATTGATAAACTAATTTCATTAAATCACCTCTTCATAAATGTTGTCATTCAGTTGGAACAATGTTGATTCATGAGGAGCTTTTCGTCCAGAATATTTTACCACAAAATTTTGAAATGTAACATTCTCTGGCTTATTCAAAGGGATGCATGCTGAAACTAATGCTTTGCAGATATGTTTAAAAAAATTACCATTGCCATCATTTCTACTTCTCCTTGTAGTAAATGCTGCTGGTAAGGTTGTTTTTATTTTGTAAACCAGCATTTCTATGAACAGCTGTCTGTAGATGTTGCATAATGTGTACCTTTTTGTTGCTGGGTACCTATAACAATTGTATAAAATATGGGTTTATTTTAGTGTAATAAAACCAACAATCACTAACTTGAAAATCACATTGATTTTTAAAATATTCTGAAAATACAAAAATAAAACTGTTTTTTGTGCAGTTGGTACACTATTATATTTCCATCTGTTGTTATGAATAGGATTTACTTTTTTGATGGATAGTCAACTTGAAAAATTCAATGCCATGGCTGGGATTTGAACCACGGATCTCCTGGTTTCCGTCCAGTCGCTCTAACCCATTGAGCTACCATGGTCAACGTGCCGTCCTGACATAAAATTCTCCATTTGATTCATATATTTCCCCGGTAGACCACTAGGGGCTCTCGCATCCGAAATACACCATTTGTGGCGACTTACTATCGTAAGTACTTGAGTCCCAGGCTTCATCATTTAACTTTATTTTAGTTAATTGATGGAAATTAATCATCAAAAACCTTAGCCTATAAACGGCTAGTGTGGAGAAATGATTAATTTCCATCAATTAACTAAAATAGGATTTACTTTTGAAGCAAATAAGTTTTACTACTATTCTCCTTCAACTCTGTAATATTCCCCTTCCTACTCCTCACACTTAAAGAAATTATGATTAGCAGCACATTTGTGTTTAAAAGTTAATTCTTGAAGATGTTATCTTTCAGCAGAGCACTTTATTTGCAATAGTAATACAAACCCTATTGAGTTATTTGGTGCAACAGCTGCACCAAACTTTTAAGTTTCACTGCATGATTCTTGAATGCTATTTAGTTTAGTTTATTTATATAAGGAAACGCTCATTGCTAATAGCTATGTTCTCATTTTTCGACTACCTTGTAAGGATTTAGAAACACAGTAGCTTACAGTCCACATAAACAAGGCAATAAAAGAGGAATTTTCTCGTATCCTTCTCTTTTTAAAGTATCGGGGTGAAATAAATGTATGAATCATTGCTAGAAAAGTAAAATATATACAATAATATGCACAAATTAGTTAAATATGCACTAATCCCTTGAATATGCATTTATATGCACTATAAATCTTCTGCAATAAACTCCTTACAATGAGGAATAAATTTATTACTTGCTTTCATATGTTTTAACTATCAAGGAATAAAATATGCATATATGCAAAAATCTGTTCTCTAATTATAAGTATTATTTTAGTTGAATATTATAATTTGTTGATAATGCATGAAAAATAACATTACCCAGCATTTTGAAACGTTTTTCTTGCGGCAAGGGATGTGACATATGATCTTAACTAATTTTGGGTCCCTGAACATGAATCTGCTACTCGTTTCTACATATTATGTTAGGTTTTCTTGCAGTAGGTACTCCAAAATAAGAGATATAGGAATAAAAGGTACTGAACAAATTAAGATATGTTTGGAAATATCATAGAGAAAATACAGTGATATTCTGTAAACAGTCCACGGCATATCTATACCACTTTTTTTATTTTGTGAGAGGGGGGGGGGGTCAAACACAAGTTTCATCTATATAATTGCCAATACCAGGGGTCAAACATGAATCTCTTGTTTCACATATTGTTGGAACACACAAGTTAGTGATTTCTGTGCTCCAGCAATTGAATGTGACCAAAGAATTCACAAAGAAGGCAATTTAAACATGAAACGACACCAGTGGATGTTATTACAGGAAAAAATTGTAGTCACCTTTAGCGTGAACAGTCCTAGATTTCCCCTTTGAATGATGGATTGGCTGCCCAGTGTCTGGCTTCTGCATGTTTGCCATCTCTTTTCAAACACCAACAGTAGTCGGCCATCATTGCTACATCTCACCTCCCCTGGTATCTTCTTTCTGCCTACTTGACGTCTTGGTGAAACCTCTCTCCCGTCTCTTCAATAACAGCTGCAAGATTTTCAGGAAAATGATCGAGTTGAGAACGAGGGAAGTGCAGTTTCAAGCTCATTTTACACCTCAACTCCTTTATGTGATCCAAAATCATTTTCACTACTGTTTCCTAATTTTCACTTTTTACATTTACTAGGAACTTTGCCATTTCCTCTCTCATTGAAATCCATTCAGCAAGTTCCTCAGCATTTGTCTATTCAAAGTTTGGAGCTTTCAGCTGCTTTCTAATTTGTAGCTCATCAAAAATGCTTTCTTGACTTTTGTATTTGATAAATGGGGAAATAGGCTTGCAATATGAGGGGCTGCTTCTGTCCAAGGCCGTATCAAACTGCTTCATAATTTCCAGTTTGATGTGTAGTGGTGGCAAAATAACTTTTTGTGAGTCAAAACTAAGACAGCATTTTTTTTTTTCAATTGCGATATCGGAGTGTTCATTGGAATGGTGTTGGATTGACAAACATGCACAAGAATAACAAAGCAAAGCTGCACTAACAACAGTTGATTCGCAGTTACTGCAAAGCAGCACAGAGCCGCAGTGATGCATTTTAAGACAGTAAATCATATTAGCTGAAAACTAGAGTGATACAGGAAAACCAATGACATTTCTGAAATAGACTTTATTTAGTCATAATCACTTACTGGATGCTTTGCTGCAAAAATCATGCTGGGTAGTGTTACCAAAACAATGTGACAAAAATACAGAATTCACCTTAAACCTGCTTTATTTTTCACTAAATCGTTAGCTTAGTTCTAACATACAGACAGCCTCTCTTTTACACAAAACATTTCAGCATGTCTCTACAGTGTTTCTTTATATCTCATTAGCACGCACCCTTTGTATTTCTAATAATCTTCCTGACATACAGTTCCACTTCTTGCATGAAAACAGCTCCAATATTTACACATAAACTGCTTCACTACCAGTTCCAGAGCTTGGCGATTCCTTAGCCGGAGCCACACTTACTTTCCCATGAACTGCTTCTGTTGACTCCTCACCATGGGGCTTGGAACATACTATCTTTTATGCACTACTCACTGACCAGTTGCTTTGTGAACTGCTCTACAGCACCGAATCCTTCCCCATGGAGCTGCACTGAACTTGAAGCTCTAAATACCAATCATATTGCTCTCATTACTCACTTCTCTTAGCCTTGCATTGGCTTTTATATACCTGATAGGCACAGTAGATATTTCTGGAGCTGGAAGCCTCTGGAATTACAGTTGGGAAAAGTCTTTTGCATAGTAATAACATAGTTCCGCCCTGGCCTTGTGATGTCAATTCGTGACATGTCTTGAAGGCCTATTTCTACTGTCCCTTTAGGCAATAGACAACAGACAGACTGATTCCCCTATTGTTGCTCCTATAGGTTGACCAGTGATAGCGCCTAAGCTGCCAGACTCGACTGTTTCCCTCCACAACAGACAGCAATGGCGAAGTAATTTCTCGGCAGGCTATGCAAATTCCAATGTGACAATATCCATGTATACCTATGGAATTATACTTCCCTTTATAGTTATGATTTACTAGCAAAGAAATTACAAACAACCCACAGTAGAATCCTTTTTTAACAATTTCCATTTGTAATTGTTTGCAAAATTCCTGACAGAAGTGCCATAGGAACAGTGGTATGTTAATCTATTTTTAAGGAATTCTCTATAATGGGAGTTCAATTTTTGAGGAGCTCAGTGGGTGTTAAGGCATCTACTGATGATAGTTCCCAAAGTGACCATTTTCAAATCTTCAATATCTTCTGATTCTATATATTGATTTGATTGTATGTAAGCTAAGAGCATATTCCAATTCTCAGCATTGAGCCAATGGCCATAATCATGTTCTAAATTTCAGCTTTGACATCATTGATACTTGTTGTCTCAAGATATAATCTGATTGGTTTATGTAAAAGTGCATGAATTAGCAGAGAATTGTGTTCTACTCTTAATGAAAGCATAGTATCACTTAATGTTTATTTTTTGTATGCTCAGTCATGATGGTGTAGTTTGCAAGTCTCCCCCGATAGCTTTAGCATGTTGTATTACAAATGTTGGCTTTTTGTGTAGCCCAGTACTAATTGAACTTTGTAATGCCTGCCAAGAGAAGGAAGTTAAGTATCATTAAAAATGTGGAAGCAAATCCCAAAATCTCAATGTAAGACATGATGAAAAAAATATGAAATACAATAGAATGTATTTCCCGGGCTTGTGGGCCGTGGTCCAAAGGATGAAAATTCTCCTGACATTTTGCTCGTATCTCTGACGAGCATCTCCAGAGAATTCTAGCTAGGTACTTGCTGGAATGTCGTTCGGCACAAGGCCTCGTCAAGTATAGCCTGGTCTGTCCACACCTACTTGCTTGCCATTGGTTCTTTATCAGCCAATCTCCATGCGACTGTGAGTGTGTGCTGCTATTGGTCCGGTTTGTTCTCTATGGCTTTACTTTTGTGTCTTATAATACTGGTATCCACGCTTTGTGAAGATGTAATATTTCTTCCTTCCTGTTGAAATTGTTTTTATGGAAATTAATTATTCTTTCACACTGGCCGTGTGTAGGCTAAATTGTGGAAACGTAGAGTCAGACTGAAAAATTCAATGCCATAGCCGGGATTTGAACCACGGATCTTCTGGTTTCCGTCCAGCCGCACTACCATTGTGCTACTATGGCCAACGTGCCGATATGACATTGAATTCTCCAACTGACTCGTATTTTCCCGGTAAACCACTTAGGAGTTCTCATAAACACATGAGACAACTACCTTAATGGCGACTTACTACATGTAAGTACTTTAAGGCCCGGGCTTTATAGTTAACCACTATTAGGTTAATTAATGGAAATTAATTATTCTTTCACACTGGCCGTGTGTAGACTAAATTGTGGAAACGTAGAGTCAGACTGAAAAATTCAATGCCATAGCCGGGATTTGAACCACGGATCTTCTGGTTTCCGTCCAGCCGCACTACCATTGTGCTACTATGGCCAACGTGCCGATATGACATTGAATTCTCCAACTGACTCGTATTTTCCCGGTATAATTAATTTCCATTAATTAACCTAATAGTGGTTAACTATAAAGCCCGGGCCTTAAAGTACTTACATGTAGTAAGTCGCCATTAAGGTAGTTGTCTCATGTGTTTATGAGAACTCCTAAGTGGTTTACCGGAAAATACGAGTCAGTTGGAGAATTCAATGTCATATCGGCACGTTGGCCATAGTAGCACAATGGTAGTGCGGCTGGACGGAAACCAGAAGATCCGTGGTTCAAATCCCGGCTATGGCATTGAATTTTTCAGTCTGACTCTACGTTTCCACAATTTAGCCTACACACGGCCAGTGTGAAAGAATAATTAATTTCCATTAATTAACCTAATAGTGGTTAACTATAAAGCCCGGGCCTTAAAGTACTTACATGTAGCAAGTCGCCATTAAGGTAGTTGTCTCATGTGTTTATGAGAACTCCTAAGTGGTTTACCGGAAAATACGAGTCAGTTGGAGAATTCAATGTCATATCGGCACGTTGGCCATAGTAGCACAATGGTAGTGCGGCTGGACGGAAACCAGAAGATCCGTGGTTCAAATCCCGGCTATGGCATTGAATTTTTCAGTCTGACTCTACATTTCCACAATTTAGCCTACACACGGCCAGTGTGAAAGAATAATTAATTTCCATTAATTAACCTAATAGTGGTTAACTATAAAGCCCGGGCCTTAAAGTACTTACATGTAGTAAGTCGCCATTAAGGTAGTTGTCTCATGTGTTTATGAGAACTCCTAAGTGGTTTACCGGGAAAATACGAGTCAGTTGGAGAATTCAATGTCATATCGGCACGTTGGCCATAGTAGCACAATGGTAGTGCGGCTGGACGGAAACCAGAAGATCCGTGGTTCAAATCCCGGCTATGGCATTGAATTTTTCAGTCTGACTCTACGTTTCCACAATTTAGCCTACACACGGCCAGTGTGAAAGAATAATTAATTTCCATTAATTAACCTAATAGTGGTTAACTATAAAGCCCGGGCCTTAAAGTACTTACACGTAGTAAGTCGCCATTAAGGTAGTTGTCTCATGTGTTTATGAGAACTCCTAAGTGGTTTACCGGGAAAATACGAGTCAGTTGGAGAATTCAATGTCATATCGGCACGTTGGCCATAGTAGCACAATGGTAGTGCGGTTGGACGGAAACCAGAAGATCCGTGGTTCAAATCCCGGCTATGGCATTGAATTTTTCAGTCTGACTCTACGTTTCCACAATTTAGCCTACACACGGCCAGTGTGAAAGAATAATTAATTTCCATTAATTAACCTAATAGTGGTTAACTATAAAGCCCGGGCCTTAAAGTACTTACATGTAGTAAGTCGCCATTAAGGTAGTTGTCTCATGTGTTTAAGAGAACTCCTAAGTGGTTTACCGGGAAAATACGAGTCAGTTGGAGAATTCAATGTCATATCGGCACGTTGGCCATAGTAGCACAATGGTAGTGCGGCTGGACGGAAACCAGAAGATCCGTGGTTCAAATCCCGGCTATGGCATTGAATTTTTCAGTCTGACTCTACATTTCCACAATTGTTTTTATGTTTTTGAATTTTGATAGCTTCTCGATAGAGCCTTGCATGATAGTTGGCAGTGCTGTCTACAACCGTGGTTTCTTCAAACTTGATATCGTGACCCATCAGCAATGGGTGCTCTCTCTCTCTCTTTTTTTTTCTTCCCATTTGTCCAAGTTGGCAATTGCTTTTGTGTTCTTTTATTCGGGTTAGTATGCTGTGCTTAGTCATGCTGATGTATACCTGGCCACAGCTGCATGGTATGCGATAAAATCCTTGTAACCCGAGAGGATCTCGTGTGTCCTTTGTGGATCTCAATTGATGTTTTATCTTCTTGGTTGGCCTGAAGATCATTTTTATGTTAGCTTTCTCTAACAATTTGCCATTCCGGTCTGTCACACCACTGATGTAGGGTAGGAATGCCTTGTGTTATTTTGTCATCTCTGTGCTTCCCCGCAGCCTTCTAGGGTTTGTGGCCTGTTTGATCTGTTTTGGAGCATATCCATTGGCCTGTAGTGCTCTGTGCAGATGCCGTAGTTCTTGCTTCAGCATGTCCGGTTCACACACATGTTTGGCACACTCTGCTAAGGTTTTTACTATACCAACCTTTTGCCGTGGAAGATTTTTGGAGATAGCGGTCTGTATGTATTGGTGTTGGCATATAAACCGTGTGTCCCAGAGTCCTATCAGGTTTCTTGGTGACCAGAACAAACAGAAAGGGGATACCTTTTTGTGTCTCCTTCTCCATCATGAATTTTATATTTTCATTGATGCTGTTAATGGTAGCTGTAGGTGGCAGTTGGCACTAGAGACCGCCACCTATGAAACAAAAATGTGGTGGAGATATGTAGATGATACGTTCGTAGTCTGGCCGCACGGAGATGAAGAATTGGAAAAATTTCTCCAACACATTAACAACATCAATGAAAATATAAAATTCACGATGTAGGAGACTCAAAAAGGTATCCCCTTTCTGGGTGTTCTGGTCACCAGGAAACCTGATAGAACTCTGGGACACACAATTTATAGGAAACCTACACATACAGACCGCTATCTCCAAAAATCTTCAAATCACCACCCATGGCAGAAGATTAGTATAATAAAAACCTTAGCAGAGCACGCCAAATGTATTTGTGAACTGGACGCACTGAAGCAAGAACTATGGCATCTGCACAGAGCGCTATGGCCAACGGATACGCTCCAAAACAGATCAAACAGGCCACAAACCCTAGAAGGCCACAGGGAAGCACAGAGATGACAAAACAACACAAGGCATTCCTACCCTACATTAGTGGCGTGACAGACGGGATTGGCAAATTGTTGGAGAAATATATACAAATATAATAATTTGTAACTTAAAACTTCACTTATCTTATAAGAAATGATGATAATTCTTATAAATTCTCCGGGATTGCGATTTCATGTAAACTTATACACATCTTCAGCCGGAAACAAAGCTGTCGCCATCGTTACGAACGCTAGATGTCGATATGTTCTTGTTAGTATTACAAAATCTGAAAATAAAACAAATTTAAAAACAGAATCAACTGCTGGTATTTCAAAATTCATTACACGATGTTTGTTTTTAAAATAAATATCTTTTCCCAAACCATTAAATCTATCTGATCACATTGTTTTAATAATTTAATTTCAAGATTTATTTCATGGTTAAATGACCAAAAATGATCTGCTATGGCCGATTTATCAGTTTGTTTATACTTAATGTTACGAAAATGTTCTTTCATTCTGGTTTCTGAATTACGTTTTGTCTTTCCACTATAAATTTTATCACAATCGAAACAATTAATTTGATAAATACCAGCTTTTTATTAGGAGTTTTATCTGTTATAGAGAAATGCAATAAATTTTTAATACTATATATATTTTGAGGAACTAAAGTTATACCAAACTCTTTAAAAAAATGTTTGAAAATAAATCCTTTCATGGAAGTGTTTATTAACCTAAGGATGGTAAGTAAATTTTTTAAAATTATAATCGTCTTTTATTTTTCTAAGGGTAGAAATATCATTAACAGTGTTTTGATGTTAGAATTTTTCAATTTTTTTATTTATAAAGTCTTTATTAAAACCATTAATTAAATCAGTATTAATAATATGTTTATATCCTTTATTAAATTCATCTTTATTCAGGGGTATATTTATTAATCTATAAATCAAACTATTGAAAACAGCAAATTTATGTGAAAAAGGGTTAAACTTTATTTTTTATGTAAATATCAATATGAGTAGACTTCCTATAAATACCAAAGTTTAATTTATCACTATTTCTTAGTATCTTTAGATCTAGAAAAGGAAGAAATCCATTAATTTCAGTTAGAAAATAAAATTAACATTAAAATTTACATTAGAAACCGTAGACCTCAAAAGCATGCAGTCATCAATAGCCCAACTCATAGAATGATTAACATACCAATGGTTGAAAAGGAATACATGACTGAACATATCAAAATAATAGAATAAAATGGTTTCAGCAAAAAGTTGGTAGAAGATAAAATAAAAATGGTTCAGTAGACAAAAACAGTTGAATGAGATCCCCACCCTAGCAGCTTTTAGGGACAAAAAACTTACAAAAAGTGCACATATCACCCATGGGCAGTCAGAAAATTTTAAAAGATTTTCAGTGAATTTAACATCACCCTGGCACCAATAATCAAGTTCAATATTGTGACTTCGTGGGTTCAAACCATTAAAAATCCAACTCGCAGAAGTTCAAATTGTTCTTTCCTTCCGTAGAAATACGCTTCATACAGCTCTGATAACACGTACACACTCTTCTAGTTCGTCTGCACCCTTCACTAGCACTGCGCTCCTTACAGCTGTCTGCCAAGAACTAACTAAGAACTGCCTGGCTCGTCCAATGCATCACTTATATAGACAGATCGCTGTATCTGGAAGTTTCTGCACACGAAGTCATACCAGTGTTTAGCGATCTTTCTAGGCAAGCAGAGAAGGGGGTAACCAGTGATTTCTGTTTGCTTCCCTCCCCACGCCATCTCTCCTCGGCACGTCATTGGTGCTACGCGTTGGCGTGGGTGTGGTTTTTGCGCTGTCCATCTCTCTTACTCCCAGCAAGAGCCATTCGGTCACATGAGTAGGCATGGCCTTGTTCCAATATGTCCCCCTCTATTGGCCATCTGATTCTGCCAGCTGCAACTCAAAAACAGACAAAATTCCTCAGGTAAAGAATTCCGGCATTTATATAATTAATTGCTTGGACTTCAGTAAGATATATATTGTAAAGATGAAATGTAACAGTGTAACCAGATTAAAAGAACACTTTAGGAATATCAAGCAAATAGAATCAAACAAATCTGCAGCAGCAGCACATTTCTGGGATCATCACAACTTAGAGCAGAAAAACCCAACTACTAAAACGAGTTCACATGAATCACGAATTAAACATCTAGAAAAACATTTATATGAAGAAATTCAAAACATTTAATGAATTTCAACATGCCATTGGAAGAAAATATTTTAATCTCTCTCATTGAATCACTGCCGGATCCATCATCAGCTTGAGCACGGAAGTTCCAGCCAGTCGACAAGTTCTGTATAACACCTTCAAGTGGAGGCAAAAATCATTGAAAGAAAATTGGAAGTATGTGAGTATAGGGTCACAGTCGATTTGTTGTACATGGTTTTCATTTTTATTCATTATTTTCCGCCCTCCGATAGAGCAAGAATGACATCATAGTTGACTGGTGAGTCTATCTTGAAATCATAGTGCCCTCTATGGAGAAGAAGCGGTAATTTTTGCGGAACAGTAAGCAAATTACAGCGCTCTGAATGTGGTTGTGCTAGTAACTAATAAAACCAGCTTCCCCTTTCACCCCTCCTACGGTAATCGTGATTAACGTTCTAGTACATACATACGTATAGGGAGCATGTTTCTACTCTAAAGGTTACCATCATGGATATGAACACAGAGTACCATGTCTCCATGGTTGAATGCTACTTTCATACCGGCACTAAAATTGGTGCGACATATAAATATAATTTAAACTGGTGTATAGAGGAGTTTATGCAATGCTATCCAGCATTCAGACAAGTCCCTCAGAGCATAATGTTATCAAAAGTATCTGGGTACACTCTAGGTATGTCAAATTGACATACTTTTATTTGCAACATAAATGTCTTACATTTTATCAGTATACAATATAAATTTTTTGTCATTCTCACGTTTAATTAAAATGTCTATTAATGTTGGTATCCTTATGTCTTTAAAACCAATCGGTGCATCAAACATTTCCAAGATACAGGATCAGTTAGTTACTCGCAAAAAGGGAAACACTGGACACTGTAAAGAGACTGGTCCCAATCTAGAAGCAATAAATAATGTAATGACAGAAAGGCCTCAGAAACACAAAAAGGGAAAAAGGGAAACACTGGACACTGTAAAGAGACTGGTCCCAATCTAGAAGCAATAAATAATGTTATGACAGAAAGGCCTCAGAAATCTTTGCAGCAGCTAGTTAGGGAACGGGACTTTCCATTGGTTCTTGCCATACGGCAGTCAGGAAGGTGCTGCAACTCTACCCGTATAAAATCACACAGTTGCATAAGTTGCAAAAGCAATACCTACCGACCTGTGTAAATTTTTGCAACTACTTTCTGGAGTATTTTGAGGATGATGAGCAACTTGATCCATTCTTCACCTCATACCAATGCTGGTTCGAGATGACAGGCTGTGTCAACACACAAAATGCTCGCATATAGGGTTCTGAGCCTCCAAATAAAAATTGGTGTCTGGTCAGCCATGTCACAACAGCGAATAATCAGCCCAATTTTCTTTGAAGGAAGATTAAATGCTCGGTGACATAGAAAGGAAATTTTAACCGAGTTTATTGACCAACTAGATGAAAATGAAAAATCTGATGGCTGGTTCCAGCAGGATGGTGCTCCTGCACATACCGCCAGTGACACAATTGCTTTCCTTGAAAGTCATTTTCCTGGGAGGTAAGATGGCAAATTTCCAGATGTATTTTTCAGAAGGTGCTCAGCATGAATAACCTGAATTATTGTGTTTTCTCAACAGATTCATTAGCAATTCATGTGGCCACCAAGATCTTCAGATCTTACCCCATTGAATTTTTTCCTCTGGGGTTATCTCAAAGATCGGGTTTATTTGAGGCGACCCGAGACTTAAAAGCAACTGCAGCAGCTAATTGTATATGGGATGACCACAGTTACACCTGCGATGCTGCAAGCTGCATATGAACATAATGGTGAAAAGAGTAAGGAAATGTCTTCCTCTCATTGGCGGTGAAGTTGAACCATTCATTTAATGAAGCGCTGATATTTAATTTGTCGCATTGGCTCAGCTTTATTTATTTGTGTTCAGCTATTTCTTGTTATTTAGTTTCCGTAAAGCTGTTCACAGTAGTTAATGTTTAACAATTATTGGTTTCATAAATGGTTTTCTCATATTCGGTTGATTTACATTTGTTTCTTGCCCGCTTCCATGATGTGAGGTAGCGTGTGTGCCTCACACTCAAGAGGTCACGAGTTCGAATCTTGCTAAAGATGCGCTACCTGGCTAAGGTTTTTTCCAGGATTTTCCCTTATCCTACGAAGACGAATCTCAGGTTATTCTGACCTCTAGGGACCTTGGACTCATTTGAGCATCATATCACACATTTCATTCATTATTTTACTCATTTATTCATTCGTTTGATATGATGTGCACTGTTGAAAGGACAAAAAAAATCAGTTTCTTTACTAAAATGTTTTGAAACTAATAGTTAATAATTTGGCATTCCTTTATTAAATTATATTAAGTTATATATTTTCACAGAGAAACACCAAATTGCAAGCTATTGTTTGTATTTATTCACCATTTATAGTGTTCGCATTCATTACAACAAACTACAATAGTTATCGTGTATATGTACCAGGCGAAATTACACACCTTTATATTACACGGGCAGGACCCACCTCTCAAATAGTATATTTACCTGCTGGTAGAGGGAGGCCTCAAAGCTGCTGTCAACACATCAAATACGATTGCAAGCCGCTAGGAGAATCATATATATACTTGCTCCATCAGCAATGCTATTGATGAAGTCAAATTTTGCATGGTAAAATCACAGATAATAATGAACACTGTGTATAATTTTTAAGTATGAAATAGCTTGTTCAGCATTGCTGGGCATTTTGAATCACCACATGCTTCCATTCTGTGAAGTTATCATCTCAAGATGAACAACTGGATGACTTCTGAGATTATTGTAAAATGTTTAATGTTCAGATTGGAATCAATAGGCAGAAAGAACTGTTTATAAACGAATGTTTTATACTTCTGATTCATATTTTCTGTTAAACATAAAAGTGGTTTTCTTTCCACCAAACTATACCAGCAGTCCGCAGACTCTAAATGCCAGCATGATTCATTCAACCAAGAAGTTTTGGAAATTAGTTGTATAGAAAACAGTTTCTTTCCTTGAAAGGTAGGAGGTAATGAATGCGTATATATCACAAGCCATGCATATGTTAGTAGCTGCATGGAACCTGTTTATTCCAGAAGCAGCTTTTAATGTGACTTTGTGGGTTTGTGAAATTTAAAGTCCAATTGCACCACTCAAAAATGTTCTTTATTTCCACCGAATTACAGTTGGAACACTTGCCGATTACATAAAATTACGTAGCGCACACAATTAGAATTCACCAGTTCGTCTGTTACAGTTCCACTTGCACTCGCAATTACATACACTCCTCCGATGCACGTACGCAATCCATCCCCTCACTGGGCGCTCCTCACAGCTGCTCGCCAAGAACGGAACTTTCCTCCAGCCCGATGCGTTGCTTATATAGGACCAACTGGCCAATCTAGAAGGTTCCGGATTAGATAAAATATCCTGTATGTTCGAGAACTCGGGGGGAGGGGAAAGAGAAGGCACAGTGATGTTTTTCCAGCCACCCCTCGTTACCGCTATAAGACAAATGGGTGGGTGTGGCCGAATGCCTCCCGTCCGGCCCCACCGCCGGCCGGCTCCACAGGAAGTCCCGACGTTCGGGTGACATTATTATTGCGTGTTTGCTATGTTTGTCACTGTGAAGATAGTTTTGAAGATGATATTGATGTAAAGGAAGATCGGAGGGTGATGCCAAAAGAGGATGTATAGCATTTGAATAATATCTTGCCCTCAACACTCCAGATGGATATTGCAAAGTTGTGTAAACAGAGAGAGAAAGTGAGGTTAACACAGTGGAGAGGTTGGTTGTGTTCTGGCAGAATGTTTCAGCCTTCAAATTGGAAAAGGGCCTAGTCAGTGGCCTTAGCTAGATTGAGAGAAAAGTGCTTCTCTTGAGGTATCTAGGAAAAGAGCAGTTGATTCTCGTGCAATACTTCAGAAAATAGAACATGAAAAAGTAATTTTAAATGTGCCATTTAATTAGCTTAAATGTGTGAATATGCAGTGTTGTAATCTGTGCAAAACAAGAAGGAAGATAAGAGAATTTAATAGTAAGCTAGCAGGAGCAGAATTTTCTGTGAGTGGGCAAGACGGAACACGCAGAGAATTTACACAATTGGCTGAGCAATAGAAATGTTTTACTTTCATATGACAATCATATTTTTTCTTTGTTCAGATTATATCTTATTTTTTCTTGTAATATCCATGGCATAACAGCCTGCAAGTGAGCCTGAGCATGCCAACCTACTGCGTGCCTCCTGCCTACATATGCAAGACAAGAGGTGGGTGAATATCTGATACGGCAAAGAGATGTGGTCAGCATCTTAGCACCCCCAGCCAGAAGGTTGGCATTCTTGACCAGGATTTGCTGCTTATTGCAACTCCTCAAATTCCTCACAATGCTGAGTGGGCACTGGTCCTATACACAGGACGTAAAATCAACACCCCTCGGGGTGGGGGGGGGGGGGATTCAATTAGGTGACTTCTGTGGCAAGGAACTGGAGCACATCCCTCCAACCCACTATACCAGATTTTCTTGTAATATACCTGCCACAAATTTACCACAAACCTCCTTCTAATGGCAGCCCTTTTTAAGGAACAAATATGAATTCCTTTTAGAAATTCTTCTAGAAAGGATTCTACTCCAAATAAAACTTTATGAATGTGTTCGATTATATGAGCAAAACACAAGGTGTTGTATGCATTATCTGAAAAAAACATTTTGGTTAATACTTCATTTATAATATTGTATGTGATAATATTATTTTCTTTATAATTTCAGATTAGCAGTTTGAACATGATAACAACTGATGTTGGAAGATGCAGAGCATGGTTACGACAGGCACTGAATGACTGCTTGTTGTCAAGCTATTTGGAATCGATGCGCTGTGATGGAAATGCTTTGAAACCTTATTATCGCAGAACAGCATTTTTACGTGATGCTGAATTACTTGATGTTGCACAACATTTAATAGAAGGAGTGGAATCTTGCCCTTTATCACTGATTTGCAATTCTAGCCTTCTAAATTTTTGGACCAATCCCCCACTCCTCCTTGCAGGCTTGTGGACACCACCAATGAGGTCATGTCCTGTTGCTCCTGGTCTGGATGTTGCCAGTACTTTGGATAGTGCCGAGATTACATCTGCTGCGGAAGATTCCTTGAGCTCTGCTATGTCACTTTCTTCCTGTTCTTATCAAGGATCAGGACTTGGACAAATGCTAGGTATTAATGAAGATGAAGCACTAAAAATTATATTGGGAACCCCTGTAGATGATGACCCTATTTTGTCCCAAGCGTTAATGAAAAGAGATGAAAGTACCCTGAATTCTCTGTGTAATGACAAAAGTTTTGAAGCAGATAAGCCAACACCATCATTAAATGGCAATAGTCAGCACACTGAGAATTCTGATAGTAGGAGTGGGGATGATGAGAAGGCTGAGGATGAAATTGGCTCTCAGAGTGTAGGAAATTCATTGGTTGGTCGCGCAGGATGGTCTTCATCCTTTGAGGAAATATCTCCTGCAAATGAAAGCCAGTCAGAGGAGCCAGAGCAAACTGTAGCTTCAAGAACACACATACCAACTATGATGGCTCTAACAAAGAGTAAATCATCACTTATCCGAAGTCCTAGTGAAGTGCAGAGTTATCATTCACTACTAGAGAGTTACAATAATTTAACAGGAACGTATGTAAAAACACCTGATGTCAAAGACTTTCTGCAGCGTTTCGAGAACTCCAAGTCTGCCACAGACATCACACCTGGAGATGAAGCCGAAGACCCGGTGAGTGTTTCCAAAATTTCCAAGTTTGAGGGGGATGTTTACAGTAGCATTTTCAGTGAACTAAACTAACATGTGATTTGTATAATTTTGAGTCAAACCAGTACTACATGCTCCATATATTGCTAGTGTTTATCTAGAATGCATTTTGTTAGGACCTTCCTAATAACCTCAGCTAATTGACTGTTGAATTTTGATTTGGTGAACTCCTTAAAGGTGATAGGGATGTCTCTGTTGGTATCTCGATGAACTTGAAGTTTGGTGGTGTCAAAATTGAAAAGTGTTCCTTCATATTTCTTTATGAATATCTTTTCCCACGTGGTTAATGCAGTTGGACCCTAAATACTTCTTAACAAGTTGATTTGATGTTCTACATCATGATTCTTATTCAAAAAATGGTAGTTACTGCTGATTGTCTCTTCTTTGTTCTTGATGTGCTCTTTAAGTCAAATGTTCAATTTCCTCTTTGTTTTGCCATTGTAAAAGTTGTCACAGCCTTTGTAATTTATCCAGTATACACATGAGTTTTCCCCTATAGGTTTGTCTTTTATATTTTGTAATTTAAAAAGGTGTTGCACAATGAATTTTTTTCTGTAGAACCAAAGTAATCTTGTGCTCTTTAAACACTCTTTGGAAATAGTATGTAGCTCTGGGATGTGTATGTACGAGGGGAGTTCAATAAGTAATGCAACACGTTTTTTCTAGGCCAGTTTTGATTGCAAAAACCTGACATTTCTTGTGGAACATTTTCAAACTTTCCCGCTTCATCTCGTAAAGTTTCATTGACTTCTGATTGGTGACAGCGCTATATGCAGCTTTTAAAATGGTGTCTGTAACGGAGGTGCATTCCAAACGACGGGCAGTGATTGAGTTTCTTTTGGCGGAAAACCAGGGCATCTCAGATATTCATTGGTGCTTGCAGAATGTCTATGGTGATCTGGCAGTGGAAAAGAGCATGGTGAGTCGTTGGGCAAAGCGTGTGTCATCATTGCCGCAAGGTCAAGCAAAACTATCTGATCTCCCACATGCTAGGCGACCGTACACAGCTGCAACGTTGGAACATGTGAATGCTCTCATTCGAGATGATCACCGGATCTCAAACAAACACCTCAATGCTCAACTTGACATCTCTGTTGGTAGTGCCGTCACAATTGTTCACCAGTTGGGATATTCAAATGTTTGTTTCCGCTGGGTCCCTCGATGTCTAACTAAAGATCATAAAGAGCAAAAGAGAATCATCTGTGCGGAATTGCTTGCTCGCCATGAGGCTGATGTTGACATTTTTTTGTCAAACATTGTTACCGGCGATGAAACATGGGTTCATCACTTCAAACCCAAAACAAAACAGAAATCACTGGAGTGGCGCCACACCCACTCCCTACCAAGAAAAAGTTTAAAGCCATACCCTCAGACAGTAAAGTCATGGTTATAGTGTCCTGGGATGCTAAAGGGGTTATTCTGTTCGATGTCCTTTCCGATGGTCAAACGATCAACTCTGAAGTGTATTGTGCTACTCTTCAAAAATTAAAGAAATAACTTCAGCATGTTCGTAGACACAAAGTTCCGAACAAACTTCTTCTTCTCCATGACAACGCAAGACCTCACACAAGTCTTTGCACCCGAGAGGAGCTCACAAACTTCAGTTGACTATTCCACATCCTCCCTACAGCCCTGATCTAGCACCATCAGATTTCCATATGTTTGGCCCAATGAAGGACATAATCGGTGGGACGCACTACATGGATGATGAAGTTATTGATGCAGTGCGATGTTGGCTCCGACATTGACCAGTGGAATGCTACCGTGCAGGCATACAGGCACTCATTTCAAGGTGGCGTAAAGCCATAGCAGTGAACGGAAATCATGTTGAAAAACCATGTTGTGTAGCCAAAAGATTGGGGAATAACATGGTGTATTTGAATGCTGAATAAAACAACCTGTGTTTCAGAAGAAAAAAAAAAGTGTGTTACATTGTAAATTTTCTGTATGTAGTTTCATTACTAATTGGGGAAATACTAGTTATGTCAGTATCTCTGTTGTCTTTAGAATTTATCAATTTTCTTTTTATCCAGTTCAGCACTGAATTTATTGTCTTCTGCAGTGTGAACTATATGATTGTGCTCTTCAATATATTCCATCTTGTTTAAGGAAATATTGACCAGCCTGTAAATTAAACTATTAATAACAGGATGCTTGTGTTGACTTGGGTTGTATAGTAAATGAAAAATAGGTGGATGATGTGTTAAGACTATATAATTTGCAGAATCCCACAGTAAAATTTTCCATAGAAGAAGATAAAAACAAAAAATCCCTTTCTTAGACTTGAAATTAATCAGGAAACATAAAAAAGTAGAATTTGGCATATGTGGGAAAGAAACGTACAGAGAAAATTTCATAAAATCAGATGGATACAACCAAAAACAACACAAGCATGCTGTTATCAACAGTTTAACTTATAGGCTGGTCAATGTTTCCTTAAACAACATGGAATATACCAAAGAGTACAACCATATAGTTCACATTGAGAATACAGTGGATTTAGTGCTGAATTAGTAAACAGGAAAATAGATAAATTCTAAAGATAACAGAGATGCAGGCAAATAACTACTCTTTCACCAATTAGTAGTAAAACTTCATACAGAAAATTTACATACCATCCCAGAGCTACATACCTTTTCCAAAAAGTGTGAACATAACGTTACTTTGGCTCCACAGTACAAATTCAGTGTACAACACCTTTTTAAATCACAAAATACAAAAGACAAACCCATAGGCAAAAGCTCAGGTATGTAAAGGTTAAATTGCAAAGACTGTGACAACTTTCACATTGGCAAAACAGAAATGGATTTGAACATTAGGCTTAAGCATTTTAGGAACATCAAGAATAAAGAAATACATAAATCGACAGTAGCATACCATTTTTGGAATTAGAATCACGATATTGAACAAGAAATCCACTTATTGAAAAGTGTTCAGGGTCTAACTGCATTAACCATGTGTGAAAAGATATTCATAAAGAAATATAAAGAAAAACTCTTCAGTTTTGTCACCATCTTTGAAGAGACCTTGAATTTCAAGTTCATCAAGATAGCAACAGAGACGTCCTTATCGCCTTCAAGGAGTTCAGCAAATCAAAATTCAACAGTTAACATTAGCTGAGGATGTTAGGAAGGTCCTAAGGAAATGCATTCTAGGTAAACACTAGCAATATATGGTGCATAGACTACTAGTTTGACTCAAAATTATATTAAATTTGTGCTTCATTGTATCATAGTCCTTACTCATTAACATGTGGTTTCCTTTCAGTGGAGCTTGTTTTTCTGACATATGTTTTCTCAAGTACTTTTGCTATCAAATTTACTGAACTATACTCTCACTTAAGCATTTCTGAAGATTAAAATATTTTTTAAATACAAATGAGTATCCATATTGTAAAAGTAAGTTTCACATACATAAATGGTACAATTTGCAGGAAGTTAAGTTAAAAAATAGTGCTATTTTATTAGCTTGTTAACTTTAAGGTTGCCAGGTTCTCTTTAGGAAAATAGAAAAATGTTTTAAAGATTAAATTTTGCTGTAGGACAATACATGTACAGTGTTTCAGCATTCAATCAAAAGGCTTTAAGGGATTATAGAGGGGTGTTGGGGAAAACAATTTGACGTAGAATATTTAATGGTCTCAGAGCGCATAATTATATGCAATAAATTTGAGCCAGTATAGTATAAAAGTGAATCAAGAATATATTGACACATTGCTTCACTCACACTGTTTATTCACAGGACATGTTTCAAGAGCTCTTGCTCCTATCCTCAGCTGATACTCGACTAGTGCAAGTTGTAGTGGTTTCTTCTTTCTCCGTATTGTCAATAGATGGCGTGATGTACTTGTCAAAGATGTCCGGTGGTGGAGTTTCAAAATTCATGACTCTATGACGATTTTTGTTAATGAATATTTTTTCCCATACGGAAAGGTCTATGGGGTGATTAACGTATTTTATTAGAGATGTTTCCAAATTGATGTCATGTCTAGTATTCAAAAAATGAAAAGCCACTGCTGATTTTTCTGTTTCACCATTTTTAATGTTTCTCATATGTTCTTTAGTTCTGATGTTAATATTTCTTTTTGTTTTTCCTATATAAATTTTAGGGCAAGTTTCACATTTGATCTCATAGATTCCTGGTTTTTCTTTGGTAGTGATTGAATTTTTGGGAGGGCCTTTTAACAAATTTCTGATGTTAAACCTATTTTGAGGTGCAAGAGTTATGTTGTGTTTTGAGAAGATTTTTTGGAATTTGTTATAGGCTGATGGGTGGAAGGTGAATTTTTTAAAAAGTTTTTTCTCTTTTTCTCCTGTAGGTTCTAGGGTGGTGGTTTCTTTTATTTTCTTAGCTTTGTTGAGTCTGTTAACAGTTTTGTCTACTAAATTTGGGTTGAAACCGTTGGATATAGCTACTTTTTTTATGTGTAGGTATTCTTCTTGATAATCTTCTCCGTTGTCTCGATTCACTTTTATACTAATTTGTACTTCACTGTCCCTACGCTTCTTTCAAGTTTATACTTTGAGCCAGTATGTCAACTCATATCACTTAAATGGTATATGTAAGCATTTGCTGCACTGCTAATGTATGTGTATGTGTAGCTCAGTGGTAAAGTAAAGACTTCGTAAGCCAGCGACACAACATTCCAAAGTCAAGCCCCGATTTACTCCTTTCTGTCTTCATTTTTTATCTTTATTATTCTCATTCTTCAAATTGTTGATTGTGAAGGATATGGAATACTGCTTTGGACCATTTTTATTGTCACTGTTGTCAAATGTAATCATGCAAATCAAATAAATAGATTTTGAACAGGAACATACAAATAGCAATACAATAACCTGGGACTAATACACTATTGTGCTTACGAACTAAAAGAATACACTATTAGCTTTGAAAAAGAAATAGCCAATATTCAGTGCAAATCTCAGTTACATTCCTCCTCACATTCCCATTTGAACTTTGATTTTAATAGTATTGTATGTTGTACATTCCTGTTCAGAATTCATTAGTTTAATTTGCTTGATTACATTTGACAGCAGCGGTAATAACAAATAGAGCTGTGCAGTATTCCATACACTTCACAATCAATAATTTGCAGAACAAAAATAGAAAAGGTAAAAAGAAAAAAAAAAAATGTGAATGTGAGGCTTGAACTTTGGTGCCTCTGGCTTGAGAAATCTGTAAGTTACCACTGAGCCACACACATACACATTTATGGAGTGCAGCAAATGCTGCTTATTCATTGAGGTGGCATCACCGTCATACTGGGTCAAATTTATTGCACAAAATTATGCACTCTGGAAACCATAAGTGTCTTCAAATTGCTCTGCTAACACCCCTCTATAACACTTTAAAGTTTTTCAGTTGAATTCTGAATCATCCTGTGTGTATGTATGTATGTATGTATGTATGTATGTATGTATGTATGTATGTATGTATGTATGTATGTATGTATGTATGTATGTATGTATGTATGTATGTATGTATGTATGTATGTATGTATGTATGTATGTATGTATGTATGTATGTATGTATGTATGTATGTATGTATGTATGTATGTATGTATGTATGTATGTATGTATGTATGTATGTATGTATGTATGTATGTATGTATGTATGTATGTATGTATGTATGTATGTATGTATGTATGTATGTATGTATGTATGTATGTATGTATGTATGTATGTATGTATGTATGTATGTATGTATGTATGTATGTATGTATGTATGTATGTATGTATGTATGTATGTATGTATGTATGTATGTATGTATGTATGTATGTATGTATGTATGTATGTATGTATGTATGTATGTATGTATGTATGTATGTATGTATGTATGTATGTATGTATGTATGTATGTATGTATGTATGTATGTATGTATGTATGTATGTATGTATGTATGTATGTATGTATGTATGTATGTATGTATGTATGTATGTATGTATGTATGTATGTATATATAAGTATATATGTAATACAAAAATTTAACTGTTCAATAAAAATAGGGAAAATGTAAGGACTAAGATTTATGTAAGACTTGAATCTTTCATGGCAAGCTTTATTAATCAAGGTTTCACAGGTGATCAGCCATGTCCGATTTATGAACGTCGAGCTTTTGACCATTCTCTACTCCATTGCCTTCTTCAGGATCTGAAGATAAACCTGGTATGGCTGAAAACCCGCGAAGCCTTGACTAAGATTTATTTTGTTTGCAAAGAGTTCTACTGTTCAGGTTTACTTTCAGATTTTACTTCTTTGTTTCTTTTCAATCTTATCTCACTTTCTGCAATTTCATAAGTTCTTTGCATGAAGAGGGAAAGGCTACAACTACATGTGCTATTTAATTAAATGTTGAGATTAATCATAAAAAGTTGTACAAAAGAAGCTGCAATCCACATTACATTTTTTCACATATAAAATAAGCAATAAACACTATGGGGAAATACTACGGCTAAGGAAGTACTAAAACTATTCTTCTTTAACTGCCCTCTTATACCACTATATGGTGTCAGGGTATTCTTGTTCCTTTTAACCCTTATGAGGGTCGATGAACGGAATCTCTGGATCAGTGTGAGAGAGAACCCGGGATGGGTCATTAGCCCAATGCCGGTATCAGAGTGAGGAAAGAGGATGACAGAATGAGGGTGAAATGAAATAAATGTTAGGAAAGATGATGGAGCAGTTGGTGAAATGCTGGTGAGGGGAACTGGAGCACCTGGAGAAAAAAACCCACCCCAGCGCCATGTTTTACACCACAAATCTCACTTTGTGTTCGCCTGTGATCGAATCTGGGCTGTCTTGGTGAGAGCCAAGTGGTCTAACCACTCGACCACAGCACTAAACATATACAAATTACAAAAAAGGGCAATTAGAATAATTGGGGAAATAGAAAAAAGACATAGTTGTAGGGACTTATTCAGAAAATATAGGTAAAATCTTAACAGTTCCCTGTCTCGAGATTTAACTGTATTGGAACATCACAGTGAAGCGAAAAATTATTAAATTATAGATGAGTCGTATTTTTTACACATCTGCTTCACTTTCGTACCTATTTTGAGGACGTTTCGCAAATCATCGCTTGCATCTACGGCTCTTGTGCGACTGAAGTTAGATCCAGCGGTGTGGGTAATTCTGGGGTTGTTGCTGCCATCTGTGGACTTAGTGATGAACTTGAATGTGGGATTCTCTTCTAGCGGGATTTCAAAGTTCAGCCAGCAAGAATATCAAAACGAATACCATCAAATCTTAAAAACTGCAATTAAAAATGGATATGGAAAAAACCTTGTAGATAAAAAACTAAAATTATTCAAACTTCAAAAGAGATTAAAACAGATCACAGCTCTCACACCAATAAAACAAGAAATTAGATTTGCTAAATTTACTTACCACCCCTGGGCCACAAAAAAGTTCCAAAAAATATTCAAGAAATACAATATAACATTGGCACCAAAAAACAATTACAACATTAAAAACCTACTTCACAGTAATAATACTGATAAGATAAAACAAGAGGAAAAGTCAGGCATTTACAAGATTAAGTGTAAAGACTGTGAAAAAATTTACATAGGGAGGACAAAAAGAAACATAGGCACTAGAAAGAAAGAACACTTCAGGCACTTAAGATACAAAAATATTGATAAGTCCGCAATAGCAGCTCATTTCTGGTCTGAAAATCATGAAATTGAAGATAACACAGAATTACTAAAATACGTACAAAAACATAGTGAACTCGTCATATGGGAGAGGATATACATAGAAAAACGTAAAAACCAACTAATGAACTTTGAAATCCCGCTAGAAGAGAATCCCACATTCAAGTTCATCACTAAATCCACAGATGGCAGCAACAACCCCAGAATTACCCACACCGCTGGATCTAACTTCAGTCGCACAAGAGCCGTAGATGCAAGCAATGATTTGCGAAACATGTCCTCAAAATAGGTACGAAAGTGAAGCAGATGTGTAAAAAATACGACTCATCTATAATTTAATAAGTTCCCTGTCTGTCATTTTTGTCCAAATTTATATCTTTGATTTTTCCTACTAAATCTAAAGAGTTTTTTAAATTTGCACTTTCGAATTTCGGGAAATTATTAAATCTATTTATCAACCATTTGGCCAAATTATATGTGGGGGCATTAAAGTACTGCATTGAAACCACAAATAAAACTCTAAAAGAAAGCAAAATAATAAACAAAAAAGAATTTCACAAAATTAAAGTAGATAACCCAACATTACCAAGAGTATATGGGCTGCCAAAAGTTCATAAAACAGGGAAAGGCATGAGACCTATCACTAGTAGTATAAATGCCCCCACATATAATTTGGCCAAATGGTTGCTAAATAAATTTAATAGTTTCCCAAAATTTGAAAGTGCAAATTTAAAAAACTCTTTAGATTTAGTAGGAAAAGTCAAAGATATAAATTTGGACAAAAATGACAGACTGGTTTCATTTGATGTCACATCTTTATTTCCAAGCATACCAACAGAAAAATTACAGACTGTATTAAAAAAGTGGCTAACTACAATAGAAATGGAAGCAATAGAAGCAGAAGAATACATTTCTCTAAGAAAAATCTGCATTGAACAAAACTTCTTTAGCTTTAATGGAAAACACTACAAGCAGAATTCAGGGTTATCAAAGGGGCAATCCACTTTCACCTTTTTTGACTAACTTATTTATGAGTGCATTTGAAACACAAATTAAAAAGTTCTTCCCATTGATCTTCAAAGTTTGGTATAGATATGTTGATGACATCTTTGCAATTGTACCAAATAATTTGAAATTGAAGATAGCACCAAATTACTAAAATACGTACAGAAACATAGTGAACTCATCATATGGGAGAGAATATACATAGAAAAACATAAAAACCAACTAATGAACTTTGAAATCCCACCAGAAGACAACCCCACATTTAAATTCATCACAAAATCAACAGATGGCAGCAACAACTCCAGAACTACCCACACTACTGGATCAAGCTTTAGTCGCATTAGAGCCGATGATTCGAACGATGGTTTGCGAAACATATCCTCAATATAAGTACATAAGTTGATGTGTAATAAATACAACTCATCTATAATTTAATAATTATTTCGCTTCACTGTGGTGTTCCATTACAGTTAAATTTTGATATTTTTATGTATGTTTAAAATGAACTTCTAAATAAATTTGCCAAAAAAAAGGTGAAAGTGGATTGCCCATAGATAACCCTGATTTCTGCTTGTAGCATATTCCATTAAAATAAAGTTTTGTTCAGTGCATAGGTTTGTTAATAAGATGTATTCTTCTGCTTCTACTGGTTCCATTTCTAGTATAGTTAGACAAAATTAGTTATACGGAATTAGAGTAGATAATCAAACATTACCAAGAATACATGGATTATGAAAAATACATAAAACAAGAAAAGCCATGTGATGTATTACTAGTAGCATAAATGCCCGAACATATTTTGGGTAAATGATTACCAAACAAATTCAATAGCTTCTCAGGGTTTGAAAGTACAAATTAAAAAAAAAATCTTTAGACTTAGTGGAAAACATTAAAGACATAAAGTTAACCAAAAATGATGACTGGTTTTTATTATGTAACATTATTCCCAAGCATACAAACAGAAAAACTACAGACACTGTTAAGAAAATGGCTAGCTACACTAGAAGTGATAATTGATAAACCATAACTATTGACAGCATGGGAGAACACCTTAATATGGAAATATAAAGACTGAGTAATAAACTTCAAAGTCCCACCAGTTGATAATTTGATGCAGAAATTCTAGTTCCATCACCAAAGAGAAGGCTGCAGGCAACAACAGATTACAGTCAGACCTTGGTGGTTAAAAGTGGAAGCAACAGCTCCCGAAACTAGTCCCTCAAAAAATGAAAATGTAAATGACGTAGTGTAAACAACTGACTACAAAGAATTAGAATTAATTAACACTAAATTAATTTCAACATCACTTTTACTGAATTCCTCCAAATATCACATAAATAATATGAATATTCCTTTGTTTTACTCCAAAAATGCATTCCTGGATAACCATTCAAATTATACAGAATGTTAGGGGTGTGAGTGCACAGATTTTGTGAGCTGGGAGATCCAAATATGAATAATAAAGTCCCATAACATTTTCAGATATCGTGAAAAGTAAAGAAGGTAATTGAACATTACTGAGTACATTATCTGCACAATCTGGCAATAGAGTAGATTTCAGAACGAAATGTTTTTGTTTTGGTTTGCCACCAGCATGCATTCGCACCTGCAATAGGGAAAGTCTGCACTAGGCCAGAACTTGAAAACCGGTTCACCAATGGGCCTGTGTGTTTATCAACTACTGCTAGAAACTAGAGGTGGGGTGCTTTTGTTTTAAGCAATTCTATCGTATTCACGAGACCTAAACTAAAAGCTGTGCAAAAGCTATGCAATAGATATAGTCTGTTGAAGTGATAACCAAAGATAACAAATTCAACTGCTAATTATAGAAATACTTCATTCAGATGTATCATGTAATATTAAATCAAAGCCACATATTTGCTAAACAGGAAATTTATTAATGGTCAATAACTGTAACATCAACAAGATGTCTAATTACAGTAGATGCTCAAAATGTGCTCCGTTGGACTCTATGCTATGACTCTTGGGTTTGGAATTCTGTTGGGAAACTTATCCCAAGTGCTGCACTTTGTAAATATTCCAGTTGGCTTTGCCATAAGCAAGAAGCATACTGTTGTTTTGTAAAGACTGCCTTAATTCTGAATGCATTAGACACATCTGAAACACTGACAGGACCTGCTGTTGTGCAAAGTGTAATGGCAGGTAGTTTTATTTTGGATAGGTAGTCAACATGAAAAATTCAATGCCATGGCCAGGATTTAAACCACAGATCTCCTGGTTTCTGTCCAGTCGCTCGTACCCTTGAGCTACCATGGCCAACTTGCCATCGTGACACTAAATTCTCCAGTCGACTCATGATGGCAAGTTGGCCATGGTAGCTCAATGGGTAAGAGCGACTAGATGGAAACCAGGAGATTGGCATTGAATTTTTCATGTTGACTATCTATCCAAAACCTTAGCCTATATACGGCTAGTGTGAAGAAATGATTAATTTCCATCATTTAACTTAAAATAGGTAGTTTTATTGTTTAAATTCCTGACCTTTCATTTTATATGTATGCCAATGCTGCAGGGTTGCTCACAAGTAAGCTTGCAACTTTATTGCAGTCCTTTCATATCATTTTGTTGCTAAACAAATCCTTTTGGCAACAAATGATAAAGACATAAATAACATGTTTTCTAGCTCTACCTCGTTATCCTATTTGCAAAATTAAATTATAAGGGTGTGATGATATATTTGCAGTCAAAACGGATCAATTTTATTTTTTATTTATGCAACTTTAGAGGAAAATGGTACAGGAACTTATGTTTCAATGTCAGGAAATTGCCGTTAAGGTCTGTGCACTCATACCCCTAACACCTTGTATAATGTTGAAAGGTTTTTACAGTCTTAATGGAAACCCCTATTTATGACAAAAATCTATAAAACATTCACATACTAAAAAATAAAAACAAATCACTTTCATTAATCTGCTATTTGAGTGTGTTTAAGTGTATCAATGCTATAGACATGATAGGTACTATACAGCTTTTCGCTAACAGAATCCAAAAAGAGCAAGTTATATTATAAGATATTAAAATGTACTAAAGCAGAGGAATAAAGTAGAATATTGGGTGCCTAAATTACAGCTGCTTATGCCAGAAGTAATGTACTTATTACTGATTGGCAATTATTTAAGAATATGCCAGTTTTAAGGAAAACTTTCTTTCCTATAACAAGATGAACAGGTCTTATTTTTTAGAGTAGTTTCAGTATAAACTAATTTAATACATTTCTTTGTTTTGATATTAAAATAAAATTGTCTTCTGAATGTGTAAGTTAAAGTGTTTATAAAATGTTGTCTATTGTTTCACTACTGATATGTCCTAAACTATATAGTAATGCTTAAAAGATATTCTAATTTTTGTGCTTCCATTACAGTTCACACCTTTGTATCGGCTTGGTTTTGAAGTAGTGCCAACTTCTCCCACCTCCTTATTTGATATTCCTGTAAGTAGATATTATATTACCAAACCTTGTTTAAATTTAGACAAATATCAATCTTGCTACAAGTATTTGGTTAAGGGAATAGTAGATATGTGTTGCAAATATGGACATTGCTGAAACCTCTTCTTTGTTCCAAAATACATAAAGGGTTGCAATAATTTTGTAAGCCTATTTCAGAATTGAACTGTAACAAACACAAACTAATTTGATTGTACTCATGTTAAGATTGAGATGAATTCCTTCCACATTCAATGACAAAAGTTGGGAATCTTCAAATTCGTCACTGTTGAACGAATTCAATTGGGGTTAGGTGATACTTGGGTATGTGCACGTGAGCTTTTTAACATAGGAAACTTCGAGACCACCTCTTTTCAACATTTCTTAGATCATTCATAATGATACTGTGGTGAAGTTGCGTTAGTAGATTGGAAAACAATCCTCACTGCCTGCAACAATAGGTTATTTGATTGGCTGACATAATCTAATGAACCTGTGTAATAAATTGCAAAGTTTGCCTGAAGAGCAGTGTTGTAATGCATGAGAAGTGTTTCATAATCAGTAGGTAAGTTCCTTATTTTTACCATTTTAGCAATAGAATTTAAGGTATGTTTATGTAATAGCACAAAGGAAAATGGGTATTTTACCTACTTTATAATCCTTACAAATTTAATTATTTTGTATGGTTCTGTTTGCTTTTCAGATATATCCTGCTAAAGTATAAGTTTCAACAGGAAGAGATTGTCAATAGAGATAAACGACATATTTAAGTCCTGGATCATGAATGTGGCTCAAAAACTACCTATAACATTTGATGGTTAGCTTTCTGGCATTATCATGTCTCTTTCTTTCCCCTCCCCCTCATAATTATTTCTCTATTTCAAGGCTTCAAGAGATTGCTGCACATCTAGTTTAGAAATTGAATAGTGTTCAGAGCAAAGCAATTTCAGACATCTACTCCTAAGTGTATGAATACATTTTGAAGTTCTGCTTCTCATGCTATATTTATGAATAACAAGTAATTTTTCCCCTCCTCTTTGTTGTGGGGCTAGTGTGTCTACCTCACATTCAAGAAGTTCTGAGTTTGAATTTTGGATAAGTTAAATTACCCAGAACAAGATTTTTCTGGGGATTTTGGTTAACCTAAAGAGATGGATAACTAAATTATAGGGATCCTGGACACATTTGAACACCATTCACCCATATCATTCATTCAGTCTATCATCTGCCAGGGTAAAGGACATTCTACTCCAAGAAAAACAATATATACGTATATAATTTAGGGTGAGAAAATAAAATTATTTTGGTTGTTAACAGTAAATTGGCTGGCCCTGTAGCTCAGTCGGTAGAGTACCTGCCTGCCATGCTAGGTGTCCTGGGTTTGATTCACAGTGGTGGGGGTGGGGATTTTTCTCCGACCAAAATAATTCCTCATCTTCCTCCTCACTTCAAATAATAGATTTGCAAAATTACATAAAACTTAAAGACAAATTCAAAAATAGAAAGAATCTAAGTGACTTCTACAGCAGTTTTGTTCAATTACAGTTTCATTACTGATTGACTTCATAATTTTGAGGCCTGGTATGTTAGCATGTTTGCATTTACATATTTATCTGAGCAGTTGTTTTCGCTGATGAAGACTTGTAAATGATGTCAAGAAACCTTCAGACTGTAACTAAAAATGCATTCTTAATTATTGTGTGAGAACATGGTGCTGAATATTGAAAAACAATGGACAAAAGAATTAATAAATCTTGGTAAAGTAGCATAGGCTCACAGTAAATTTATATTCTAGTTAAATCAGCAGTGTACACATTGGAAAATAATCCCATTTTCATTTGAAAAACAGTGAACAAAAGAATTAATAAATCTCGGTAAAGAAGCATAGGCTCACAGTAAATTTATATTCTAGTTAAATCAGCAGTGTACACATTGGAAAATAATCCCATTTTCACAAAAAGAAAGAGCGAATCATATATATCACCCAAAGCTTCTCAAGGACAAATGCATATCAACCAAAAAGCTCAAATCATTTCTCCAAACAGCTAAAGAAGAAAGATACGTACAAGATCAAATGTGACTGTGTTAAAGCAAACAGCCAGGTACATCGCAATCTGGAAGTAAATCACATACAGAGATTAAAATCATACCACTCCAAAAAGTCTGCCTCAGCTGAACATGCAGTTACAACCAGACACACAGATTTTCACAGCATGGAATTTGTAGCACTTGCAGTAATTTCTTGCAGGCTGGTACAAGATGGCATAGACAGTTTTAAAGAAAAGAACAACATGAATAGAGATTGCAGAAAACAACTCCAAATCACTTGGAAAGTGCAGCCATTTGTCAACTATCAGCAGTTCATGCCATAAAAAAGATTTGGAAATTACCAAAAAAGAACTTTAATATCCGCAAGGAAGCAGACTATTATAAAAGAAAATGAAAAACAGTTCATGCTATCAAGAATTATCATCACCATAACCCACAATCATTGGCAAACCAACAGCCAATCATGGACAAGCAATGGAGTCACCAGGGACTACAGATATATACATGGGAGAATGGAGCAGAAAGCAGAGGAGTGAACTAGTGCAGATGCCTCTTCGAGATCTTCACTGTGACCAGCGAATTGGCATCATGGGAGCGACCTCAGGCCAGCTCCTGACAATTTGCTATTGTAACTTCGGTTCAACCCGCGTGTGACCATAAGACGGACTGAAGAGAAAACACCTCATCTGTGACTGCCCTGCAAATCATCTAAGCAGCAAGGTGAAGCACAAATCCACAGACAGTGCCTGTACGGCAGTTTAAAGGCGCACTTGTGTCCAGACCTCTGTGCTTGGCGCATATTGCAACCTATGCTGACTTGTAGAAAGCCTAGGTTAGCTGTGCACTGCACTTCAGTGCAGGGCAATATGCCCACCCCACAGAATCCTTCCCCACCATCATCCTCAGCCAAGCATCCTGATATGGATGCACAAACTAGCACCAGCACTGGTGTTACCCACCCTGCAGTCACCGGGCCAACCCTGAATGCCGGAACAAAAAGGCTGCGCCGAAAGCTCGAAAAGAGCGTTTATGGCAAGGCTAAACGTCTGGCTGTAGCCAAACAGCCATCTAACAAGGGCCCTTCGCGCGAGGCACCACAGCGGATAGGCCAAATTTCAGAGAATGAGAGCAAGAGCCGTGACATTAAGAGGGTCATCAGAGGCCTGCCAGTGGACACACCGGTGGGTGACGTTGCTGATGACCTCAGCGGCCAGAGCATCAAGCCCCATCTGGTCAGGCAAATGACCAAGCCACCTCCAGAGGGTCAACCTGGCCCTGTCCACATCCCCCTCTTTCTTCTAATAGTGGTGCGGTCTAACGATCCGGAGGGTAAGCTAGATGGTGTCACAACCATCTGCTACCTCCGCGTAAAGGTAGAAGCTGTCAGAAGCTCTGGCAGTCCCACCCAATGTCATCAATGTCTGGGTTCAACCATTTCAGCGCCTTCTGCAAGTGAAATATTCGCTGCTTGAGGTGTGATGGACCCCATGATAAGGAGGTCTGACCCAGGTCACCCACATGTGTCCACATGTGCCAACTGCAGGGGTAAGCATGTGGTCTGCTACGGTGGCTGTCTTGCCCGTAGGGCAGTTATAGCCGCAAGTAGACCAAACCCTCCTGCCAGGCAACAACAGACTTCATCTGTCAGAGTGGAGCAAAGACCGCTCGCCACTGGGGAGCTCACGCAGACGGCCAATCAGGATCAACAGGAGGGTGAGAGACCAACCTTTGTGCAGATTGCGCAACGAGCCTCTGATGGACCTAAAATGTCACAGGGGACACATAACACTCCCTTTACAACCACATAAACAATCATGGGCCCCAGCTCGCAAAAATACCACTAATCCTGGCAGAAATGAGGGGAGGCTCCCTCAGAAGCCCCAGAATCCCGCTGAACAGGAGAAGCACGGCAAACCCATGCCTCCTCGACAGCTGAGGGATAAGAGGGCTGGAGGGAGACCTGTACCCATTCGTTTATCCTCACTATCCACTCCAAACCCCCAGCCCGCTCCCCTTACTGCTGCACTCGGATGTGTTCAAGTGGCTGCAGCAGTTGCGTCACATGGACAAAAGATCTGTGAGCTCGTGGTGAAGTTCTTCACTTATACAGATTTGGCTGGCAAGATGCTGGTGGCAATGGAGGCACTGGCTCTCCTGACAGCAGGTATCCAGCAGCTCTCTAATGGTGGGTCGAGGTAGGTCTCGTACCTCGCTTCGATTCGCATTTTGGAATGTGTGTGGCTTAACTGGTGAGGGGAGTGAGCTGCTTCATTTTGCTGGATCCCATGCCCTAGGCGTCATTTTAGTCAGCAAAACTCATCTCCGACCAGACTCCCGATTTCGTCTTTCGGGCTACATCTTCCATCGCACGGATCGTCGGGGCCGTCCTGGAGACGGAACTGCGGTTCTGGTGAGGCAGAATGTGGTCCATCGATCCATCCAACTCCAACCTCTACAGACCCTAGAGGTCACTGCCATTAGTATGGGCCTTGGCAGATTGGAGGTCTTGGTAGTCTCTGTGTACCATCCACACAACAGCAGTTCATACCTAACGACTATCTCTCCACCCTAGCCCTATATCCCAGTGCTATCATGGCAGCGTTGGCATTGCGGTAGTCGGGCGGATGCAAGAGGCAATGCAACCATTCGCCTTATAGATGCAGACCCTCAACTTCAAATGCAGGGTTCCTGGCAGCCCACTCATTACCTGCAAGGTGGAGGACTGGCTTCTGTCATCGACTTCGCTATCATCAAACATTTACCATTTCATCTCACCCTTACATCCCTAAATGCATGACATTCAAATCATCATCTGGTGCTGACAGAAATCAGCACTAGGGTGGCCAGTCACGATATCTCGTTTCAAATGCGAGAGGTCGATTGGGAAGGCATCAGGAATTGCCTCTGCACTTCCATGCCGCCAAACCCCAGAGTCACGAATATACCTACCCTGGAGAATGCAATCTCATCCGTCACTTCCATCGTGATGCAAGCTGTCAAAAGCCTGACCATGCCTCAGCTCCCCTTCAACCTTATGTCCTTTTGTTGGACATAATCCTCCTAATCCGCCGATTCTGGGCAGCATGGAGACTACATCAGTGTCACCTTACACCACATAATCGAGTGCTCCTAAGATGTTTACATCGAGGGGTATGTGTCCGACTGTGTGAGCACAAGGTGCAAGCATGGGAGGACAAAATGGCCAGGTTGTGCATCGAAGATGGCGACGTGTAGAGAATAGGGCCCTCAAAAACCACAAAAGTCAATATACCTCTCCGATCCATGGCACCCAAGGCCTGACCAATGAACCCCAAGGCAAAGCCAATACTTTCGCTGACCATCTTGAACCTACTCTGCGTCCAAGAGAAGACCCCAGGACGAAATCTTTTTTGAACGTGTCCGTCAGGATGTGCATCGTTTCTTACGCTGCTCTCCCATCGGACCTAGTGAAGTCCAGGGTATACTCCAAAGTTTAATACCCAAAAAGGTGGCAGGACCAGATGGGCTGATACCCCTCTTGCTCCGCCACCTACCCTTTAGTGCGGTTTTCTTCCTAACTAGGATTTTCAATATGTATCTCACCCTAGGGTACTTTCCAAGCAAGTGGAGGGAGGCCCGGGTGATACGCATATTGAAACCTGGGAAGTATCCGGTACATCCTTCCAGCTACCACTCCATTAGTCTTCTTTCCACCCTTTCGAAAATCTTCGAGAGGTTGATCCTTACTCACTTGTCCCCAATTCTTGGGAATATTGAAGCCATCCCCGACCACCAGTTTGGATTTCGTTCTAGGCACTTGACAGTGCAGCAATTGCTGTGGGTGGTGGAAACCACTGCCCTGGACTTCCAGGAAGGCGACTTCATGGCCACGCTGTCGTTGGACATAGAGAAGGCCTTCTCAACGACATGGCATGCCAGACTCCTGTATAAATTGATCCATCTGGGGCTCCCAACACAGATAATCAACATAATACACAGCTTCTTACGACACCACACCTTCCAAGTCACAGTTGCGAGGAAAACATCAACACTAAGACCCATGAGAGGCGGAGTCCCCGAAGGCTCTATGCTATCTCCCTTCTTATTCAGTGTCTTTATGGCAGACTTCCCCACAGAGCCACAAGTCGAAATGGCACAATATGCTGGTGACGTGCTTTTGTTCTGTAAAGACAAACACATTATCAGAGCAGTTATCAATTATCATTATCATAATAAACCGACTACAAATAGTTTTTAACATTATCAGAGCCTTCAATCCCTTACAAAGACACATCTGTCCCACACAACGGTGGTGTTGGCATTGGTGGATGTCCGTTATCCTGGACAAAAGCCACGCCATACTTTTCACAAAGTGCCACACCCCCGCAGGCTGCCCCAACTTCAGCTTCCGGGATCGAAGGATAGAGTGGACTAACTCTGTCAAGTACCTTGGAGTCCAACTGGACAGAGGTTTAACTTTCTGCCAGCACATCAGGGACCTCTTGGCAAGGGTGCAGGGAGCAATTGCTTACCTGTATCCAATGCTGGGGTCGGGCTCGATGCCGGTTGGTCTAAAGTTGCATATCTTCTGAGCACTGGTAAGTCCTGTGATGCTATATGCCTGCGAGATGTGGGGCATGGCCGCAGACAGCTGGCTGGCATGGCTTCAACATGCACAGAATAGAGGACTATGGTCCATCTATTCTGTGGGTCGCTCCTTTCCTACCAAGTTGCTTCATGAAGCCTCGGGTCTTCCTTGTGTAGAGGATGAAATTAGGCGTTGGGCATCAAAATTTTATTTAACTTTACCTAGTCATAGAAACGCCCTTGTTAGATCATTGGGAGATTATGACCGCTCTAGATGCTGTTTCAGGCTGTTCTGGATACCCCGCATGGCTTGCGGGCACCCGAAATAACCTAGGGGCTAATCCTATGATCAGCTAAAGCTGAGCTCCGCATAATTCTTCTAAGCTGTTTGGCATCAAAATTTTTCAACCTAAAACAAATTTTAAAAATAAAAAAATAAAAAATAGAACACCAGGGTGCATAAGGTTTTGCATACATTCCTACAACCTGAGGTACATAAAATTTATGATACCTCAAAACAAATTCTTCCTAAAAGCCACAACCCTACCTACAATATCCCAAAAAGAAAAACCTACGGTAAAACCCTTAATGGGTGGGCATGCAGCAAAAACCTTCTGGCTTTATATAGCCAGCCAGCACTACGAACAGATGGAAAGCAGAGAGGAACCCAGAAGATGGCTCAGGATAAGACGAGTGAAATGTTGACAGTATCTATAAGATGAGTTACCAGTTACAGCATTCTTAGCTTTGCCAAAGCTGATTATACTTGAAGACATAAGACATAGAAGTCTACCTTTTATGGAGTTATTAACACATTAAAATCTAAACCCTGTATCAATACAATATCAGACAAAGGAAATTAGTCATTATGGATAAACTGAACTATAAAAATAGGGTACATACGAGGGCCGTTCAGAAAGTAACCTCCGGTTGATTGCAAAAAATTCACCAAGTTAAATAAAAATATTTTAATATATACATCTTACAACTACATCTTTGCACTATTTTTCTACATAGTCTCCATAACGATTGAGGCACTTATCGTATCTGTTCACAAGCTTTGAAATTCCTTCTGCATAAAAATCACCCGCTTGTGCCTGAAGCCAGCCTGTGACTGCATCTTTGAGCTCTTCGTCGTCATCAAAACGCTGGGACCCGAGCCATGTCTTCATATGCATGAAGAGGTGATAATCGCTTGGCGCCAGATCTGGGCTGTAAGGTGGATGGTTGACAACGTCCCACTTGAAGGACTCAAGAAGGGCTGTTGTTCTGCGAGCAGAGTGAGGACGGGCGGTATCGTGCAAAAAAACGATACCGGAAGCTCACGATGAATAGCTGCTGCAGAATATCCTTTGGCTGTAAAAAACCTTATAACAGCACGCACTTCACATTTGGCAGGGTTTTCTATTGCAGCACACATTTCAAACGGCCACAAACACTAAACTAGCGCAGATACGACGTTCACTCGACCACGGCTTGATGCCGACTGACCTGCTGAGTGCGTGAATGCACAGATGGCGTCGCTACTCCCCCCACTACCCGCACTGTGACCGATCGGAGGTTACTTTCTGAACGGCCCTCGTATTATGCTACAGTCTCCAAAATACAAAGAAGTAAACACTGATGCACTAAAGTCATGTGTCTTAAAAAACTTAAAATTGTATTTTTACAATAAAAATGTAATTTTTTTACTTTAAACTATATAAATTAAATATGCAATATATATCTGTCTGCTTTACTACCAACAAAATAGTTAATACAAAAATTTACATTTGTGCCAAAATTTGAATGCTCCAGCAGAAGCAGCTCTATAGATTTGGTTAATAGAAAATCAACCTACCTAATGACAAATTGTTGTAATGTCCTTGTTTTCCAGCAACCCAACAAGAAATGTAAAAACCTAGGAAAATGCCTCCATCCAGCTAGCATTCCAGTGGCAGAAATTGAAGAGTTTACAAATTTAACAAAGCTGCGCACAGATAGAAATATGTTTACATTTAATAATAGATACTATATGCAAACTTTTAAACTAAATGATTAATTATGAGCAACCCCATTTCTCCCTTCTTGTTGGATGTTATGAGCTCCCAAGATCTGGTACATCATATGTTTTCCACTATCTCCAAAAGATTCTTATAAGACTGTTAAAATTGTTGAATGTGCCAATGTAAAAATTGTGAAGTTTACATCAGGAAAACTGAAGAGAACACTGGCATTGCATCAAAATTCAGTAGACCAAAAAACCAGCACCAAAAAACCACTTTTGGACTCAAAACCTCGAAATAGAAACCAATATCAAGCTGCTGAAGTCAGCTCAGAAACCTAAAGAACTGTAATACTGGAGAACAAGGGTGTGTGCATAAAAGATCCCTTGTGGATTGAGGGGCTAGGTGACCGCTTTGTTACCTAATCTATCTTATCTATTCTTCCCAGAAGACCTGATCTAAAGATAGAAGTGGTTCTATTCCTTCAAGATCAAAGTCATCTGTTTTAGTTGCATGCAAACTGTGTAAGTCACCACTGATGAACACTACTCAGCATTTGGAAACTTTTTTGTTGCGGCAAGGGTTGTGACGTGATCTTTACCAGTTTTGGGTTGCTGAACACAAATCCATTATTCGTTTCTATGTATCATGTCAGGTTTTCTTGCAATAGGTACTCTAATATAAGAAATATAGAGGAAAAAGTGCTGAACAAATCAAGATAAGTTTTGAAATATTATAGAGAAAATATGATATTTTGTAAACAGTTCACAACACATCTATTCCACTATTTTTATGAGAGAGGGCCAAATGAACACAATAAGTGCTATGCGTGATAGAAGGGAATTAGTAACAGTGACGTCAAACTTAATCGGAAAAACTATTTGTAGTCGGTTTATTGACACATCGTCATTTACATTTTTATATTATCGAGGGACTAGTTTCAAAGGCCATTGCCTCCATTTTCAACCTCTCCCCAACTAGCATCTGTTGTCGTCTGCTCTCCTATATCTGGCGATGGAACTATGAACCTCTGTCAAATTATCAACTGGTGGGATTTCACAGTTCATTACACGGTCCTTATTTTTCCATATTGTGACTTTGTGGGTCGTAGAATTAAAAGTCCAAGTTGCAGTAACTCAAAATGTTCTTCATTTCCGTAGA
This sequence comes from Mantis religiosa, assembly GCA_030765055.1. Classification (NCBI taxonomy): domain Eukaryota; kingdom Metazoa; phylum Arthropoda; class Insecta; order Mantodea; family Mantidae; genus Mantis; species Mantis religiosa. Next base: position 56,061,133 of record CM060950.1, read on the forward strand.
AATACACGTACAGTAGCAGGATAACGTCACACACTATCACAGCCTACCAAGGTTGTTGACCACAATAAAGAGCTTACTCAACTTCCACTGTTTACAACTGTTTACGACTGTCTTTAGAACAGTGTTTTTAACTACTCTTGGCAAGTCGCAGCTTCCTTATATACCACGACTCATGTTACTCGCTATTTCTGGAACAAACAAGAAATCGAATGTTCTGTGAAACAATCAGGATGTTACTAGAAGGTTCCATTTATCTCTTTATTTATTTCCGCAGACCTTTTTCTCTGTGCTATGTTTATCTGCTTAGGCAATATCTTCGACCGATACCATCCGTCCCTTATTGCTCCCATGCCACATTTCCGTAAATAATGGGTTTGCGACACTGCTCCCTCCTCAAGGTTGGTCGTCCCAAACAGCACCATCGTACAGGCCAGATGATACAAGTGTATCACCAACATCTTACCCCATGGCACCTTCTGGATGAGGTAGACCCCGTCGTTATTCCTATTCACCACGCAGTACGGTCCTTGCCATGGTTGCTGAAGTTTCGGGCAGCATCCCTTGGTCCGGGTAGGGCGGTACAACCAGACCAGGTCACCTTGCTGGTACCCTTGGCTGTTGGCTTGCCTGTCGTATCGGGTCTTCATGCGGTCGCTCGCCTTCTGGATGTTCTGACGAGCCATCTCATGCGTGTCGTGGAGATGGTCCACCAGGTTCTCCACATACTCAGTTGCTGGCCTTTTTGCATCCGGGGGGCTTCCAAAAGCCAGGTCACAAGGGAGGCGTAACTCTCGGCCGAACATTTTAGCTGGCTGGCTTCATCCCAGTGGTGTGTCATGTGTTGATGAGCGGTAGGCCAGCAAGAACTGTGGCACCTTGACGTCCCTGTGTTCTAGGTAAATACTAGTAATAAGTGGAGCATTGAGTACTAGTTTGACTCAAAATTATATTACATACATGTCTTATATTACATTACATTACATACATGTCTTCAAACATCTTCATGGATTTTATATATTTATGTACAAAATCTTCTTCGTATTTTCTCCTTGTTCATCTAACTCCTTAGGGATGATAATATTATTTCTTCTTCTTCCTTTATTAGCACCTACCCTTTTTTCAATTGGTTTCTTTGGAAAACTTTTTCTGCCCAAATAATTTTTATTTCCTGTAATTCTTATTGTAGATTCTTTTCAAGTTCATTGTTTATTTCATTAATCATCCTTTCTTTTTCCCATTGTAGCTCATCTGTAGTCAGTGCATTTACATCGTTAACTGCTTTATCACTCCTTTTTTTCAGAAAGGTCATCTATTCAGATATGAAATTCATAGTACTGGGCATTTTTTATGTGTGTATCTAAAGTATTGATTGCATTCTTTAACTTCTTTTTTGTAGTTGGTCTTTCTATTATTATTTTCTGTAAGGTTTCAATTTCTTTTGCCATTTTCTGAACTAAATCTATGTGCATATGTTGTTCCTTTTCCAAATTTAGTACAGATTGATCATATTCCTGTTTTCTTCCTGGCGGTTTTCATTTTGCCTACTTCTAAATTTTTGAACCCTATCCTCTTATTTAGTTCAGAATTTCCTGTTTTACTCAAATCCCTGTTTCTGTTATCATGTTCATATCCAATTTGTGTTTTAAGACATCCAGTATAATTTAGTCTCAATTGAAGTGGTGTCAGTCCAATTAAGGGACATGTTTTAAAAGCGTCAAGATCATTTTCACTTTCTGGTTTTCCTCACCTTTAGTTCCAGTAACATTTTGCGGCATCCTAGCCTGGTTCCCTACCATTGATGCTTGGCAGTTCCAGATTGACAATTGGGTGGGGTCTACTTTCTCACCACTGCTCCCAACCAGTTCTGGGGATCCGAAGCCCCTGTGCTGTTTGTTGCCCATATGTAAATTCCTTTCCATAATTCAGTAAAGAGTTTATTTCCATTTCTTGCCAAGTTTATCAAAATGAAATCCAATAATATGTTAATGAAAGAACAAAAGGTGGGAATGAAGGTGATTGGTTTGGGAACCTGGGTGTACCAAAAACCTGACCTGCAATTGCAGGCTCCTGGAGGAAGAAGTGGCAGTGGCAGTGGCAGTGGCAGCAAGAATGGTATAGGTGCTAACCTCAAAATCCTCGGTTCTCAGGCTCAATTCATGACTGGAGGATGGGAATTTCTTTTAGCCAGGATTATTTCTTATTCTCTCTGAAGACTGTGTGATTGAGACTGTGAATTTAACGTAATGACCAAAAGTAAAAGTCACCCAAATATTGAATACCAGTGTAAGTTAAATTTAAAGGGAGTCGATTAATGACACTTAACAACACTTTTAAATATTATACAAATAAAAATATTTAGTATTTATCTTCCACTTATCTTAAGAAGTTGATGATAATACTTCTATCTTCTTTATACGAGATTAATTTCATGAGCATTTGCCCACAGTCAACACACTTCGTTGTCAAGGATACCATGTATTTACGTATTACCAACATCTGAAGACGAAACAAACCTAAAAACAGAATCAATTGCCGGTATGTCAAAATTTATTACGCAATTTTTATTTTTTAAAATAAATACTTTTTCCCAAACTATTAAATCTATGGAAACATTTAATTGTTTTAATAATTTAATTTCGGGATTTATTTCATGGTTAAATGACCATAAATGATCTGCTACGGCCAATTTATTGATTTGTTTATATCTAATGTTACGAAAATGTTCTTTCTTTCTGGTTTCCAAACTACGTTTCGTCTTTCCAATATAAACCTAATCACAATCTAAGCAATTAAATTGATAAATACCAGATTTTTTATTATTAGGAATTTTATCTTTTTTAGAAAATTGTAATAAATTTTTAATACTATATTTATGTTGAGGAACTAAAGTTATACCAGCTTTTTTAAAAAAAAATTTGAAAATGTTTATTAACCCAAGGATGGTAAGTAATTTTTTAAAATTTATAATCATCTTTTATTTTTTAAGAGTAGAAATATCATTAATAATTTTCAATTTTCTTTTGTATAAAATCTTTATTAAAACCATTAATTAAAGCTGTATTAATAATATTTTTATATTCTTTATTAAATTCTTCTTTATTCAGGGGTATATATAAATCAAACTATTAAAAACAGCAAATTTATGTGGAAAAGGGTTAAAACTTATTTTTTATGTAATTATCAATATGAGTAGATTTCCTATAAATACCAAAATCTAATTTGTTATTATTTCTTATTATTTTCAAATTTAGAAAAGGAAGAAATCCATTAATTTCAGTTTCTAATGTGAATTTTATAGCTTTATCTTGTAAATTTAGTAATTTTAAAGCATCATTAATTTGTTTTTCAGGAACAATAGTAAAAATATCATCAACATATCTATACCATGTTTTAAAAATTAAAGGAAAAGCTTTAGTGACTTGAATTTCGAAAAAAAAAAAAAAAAAAAAAAAACTCATGAAAAGATCAGCAAGAAAAGGTGAAAGAGGATTACCCATTGCTCAGCCAGAAGTTTGTTGAAAAAATTCACCATTAAAAGTCAAAAAATTCTGACCCAAACAAAAATCAGTAAGTTTAACAAAATCAACTATGAAGTCCTCATGTAAATTTATTGAATTCAACCACTTTTTTAAATAAATTAAAAGTTTTTCTCTAGGAATACTAGGAAATAATTTAATTGCTTAGATTGTGATCAGGTTTATATCAGAAAGACGAAACGTAGTTTGGAAACCAGAAAGAAAGAACATTTTCGTAACATTAGATATAAACAAAGTGTTAAATCAGCCGTAGCAGATCATTTTTGGTCATTTAACCATGAAATAAGTCCCAAAGTTAAATTATTAAAACAATTAAATGTTCTCATAGATTTAATATATATACCCCTGAATAAAGAAGAATTTAATAAAGAATATAAACATATTATTAATACTGCTTTAATTAATGGTTTAATAAAGATTTTATACAAATGAAAATTGAAAAATTTAAATATCAAAAAAGTATTAATGTTATTTCTACTCTTAAAAAAATAAAAGATGATTATAAATTTAAAAAATTTACTTACCATCCTTGGGTTAATAAACATTTTCAATTTTTTTTTAAAGAAGTTGGTATAACTTTAGTTCCTCAACATAAATATAGTATTAAAAATTTATTACAATTTTCTAAAAAACGATAAAATTCCTAATAATAAAAAATCGGGTTTTATCAATTTAATTGCTTAGATTGTGATCGGGTTTATATTGGAAAGACGAAACGTAGTTTTGAAACCAGAAAGAAAGAACATTTTCGTAACATTAGATATAGACAAATTGATAAATTGGCCGTAGCAGATCATTTTTGGTCATTTAACCATGAAATAAATCCCGAAGTTAAATTACTAAAACAATTAAATGTTCCCATAATTTAATAGTTTGGGAAAAAATATTTATTTTAAAAAATAAAAATTGCATAAGATAAGTGGAAGATAATTACTAAATATTTTTATTTGTATAATATTTATTACTCCACTGTAACTAGCTTCATTTTCTGTGTAAACACTTTTAAATTTTTCCGGAACATGTTTCAGAGACTTTGCCTCCATCGTCAACCGGATATCGACTGGTTCTCAGTGGTGTAGCAGGCGATATTTTGTTATAGGTCTGCTCTGGTGGCGGTTCGAGGAACCTGCTGAACAAACAACCTTGAACACTGAACAAACACTGTTTGATTACAAACACTGAACAACCTCATACCACCACCAGAGGAGACCTATGACAAAATATTGCCAGCTACACCACTGAGAACCAGTCGATATCTGGTTGACAATGGAGGCAAAGTCTCTGAAACATGTTCCGGGAAAATTTAAAAGTAAGTGTTGTTTAGTGTCATTAATTGACTCCCTTTAAATTTAATTTATTACAACAGCACTGTTTTCAACACTTCCAAGAAAGGAACCACTAAGTGTTTGAATATTGTTGCCAGTAAGTTGTTCTAAGAGCAGAAAGCTGTCAATATAACTGAGATGTTAAAGGCAGTATGAAAATGGAACAAACAAAAATGGAGCATATGATCTAGTAATAACACTAATGAATTTAGACATTATAGAAAAGTTTAGTAGTTTCCCTTAACCTACAGACATATTGCAGTCAGAGCCTATCTTCACAACATCTTTAGATCTGCCATTTTTTGTGTAAGAAATTAATTTGTTTTGTTTGTGTAACTTTTGTAGATGTATGCTAATAAAAAAGTCAACATCAGTAACACAAAAGAAATGAAAATCTGCAACACAGCAATTGTTTGGAGCTGCTGCCACTTTGCATCATTATGCTTGAACCAGACAGATCCAGGACAGTACTGAAATTGGTGGACCTGTGTTATTTATGTAACATAACCTGGGTTTAAGCTCTTAACAATATTGTATCACACTTGGTTTCTTTAAAAATGGAGTCATGTTTATGCAGCTGTTGATTCATTTGCAGTTGTATCTGAAGTCCTTACCTCAATAGTAAATCCATTTCAGAATTGCAAATGTGTTCTTTATCCAACTGCTCTTCTGATGCTCTGCCAACTTGTTCTGTAACTATTTAGTTACTCTTCCCACTGAATACACTTATATCGTGGCCAACTAGTATATGTATCCTGTCATCATCATTCAGACGGCTTTAAAAAGAGGGCAAATGGTTCCTCTTGCAGAAAGACAAGAAGAATAAGGAAGGCACCAACAGTAAAAATTGTAGCAGTGAAATGGCAAAATAAGAATACAAAATAGACTAGCCTACTATACATGCAAGGCATAATTGCTAAAGATCAAACAATGTACTCCTAAACCCAAGTGTATATAAAATCAGCTATGGCTGCCAAAGTATATATTGGCCTAACAGGTGGATCTGTTATAATGCCGAAGAAAGAGCATAAACAGGGCCTAAAATGAAACCAATCCATAAAATCTACCTCAGATGAACATACAGTCAGAACCATTACATTGAATTTCACTACATGGAGCTTTTAGCAATATGCAGCAATTTCTCCCATGGGATGATACAAGAAAGTGTAGGAGTGTTCAAAGAATAGAACTACATGAATAGACAGCGGAAAACAACTCCACAATACTTTGTAAAAACTGAAGCTTCTGACAATGAAGCAATGCAAATATCACAATAAAATATAATTGGGACGAACTTCACTTATGTGTTTGAAATATTATGCATTTTTAAGGACTAGTTTCGCAATCTGATGATGCGATGAAAGGAAGTTTGTTACAAATATTATATTTTATTGTGAAATTTTTATAGTAAATTTCTTCGAATTAATTTAGTCAAGTACAGAATATTCATTTTATGACCCAGCTCAGATCATGTGTATGGGTGTTGCACAGACTCTACTATATTGGGAGGTTTTCCATTTTGGAACTTCCACATTACATACTTAAGTAATAGCAATATGCATTACAGTGTGTACTGGCCTTATTATAAGTGGTGTTGTGGAAGGGGTGTCCATCTGCATTGGGGCACTTCCAGCATATGATTTGGAGTTCATGTATGTTTGTATTACACATAAAAATTCTTTGTTAAAGTGTGAATTTTTTTGCTAGTTATTTCAGTGGGTTAATAACAAGAAAAGAACAGCAACAGTTGTAAAAATGCTCTATACATGCAGTGCACACACAACACAGATGTTTGAATAAGTTTTCACTTTTGAGATGCACGATGAACAAACTCTAGTCTTTACAACATGAATAGAAGGCAGTAACAGACAGTTGACATTTGCAGCTGATAATTGCAGCCCTGAGCAAGTCACTCACCACTAGTAAGCTAGTGCAATAATACTGAGTCAGTGTACTGCAAATGAAACATTCATATCTGAGATTGTGGCCATGTTACAAAATGACATTCTGTCTTGTTAAATAGGTTAGCTGATTCGATCACATTTGTAATTCTACCCTATTTGCTTTGATTTTATGTTTGATAAGGATTCAATTCAATTCATTTAGTTTCATCAGGATGTACGGGTCTCTTTATACAGACTTTCATATTATTCTTCATTTACTCTCTGAGATGGCAGTTAAAAGTTTGTATTCTTTTATTTAAAAATTTTAATATATGATTTACATTGTTAAGTGCCTCCCCTGTAGAGTAAGTTCAGGACTTCTAAATCTTCACTTAGCACTGAAATTTTAATCCAGTTTATTATCGGTTTTAGAACAAGCTTTTATTCTGATTCTTTTCTTGCAAGTGTTGAAAACAGTGTTGTTATGATAAATTAAATTTAAAGGGAGTCAATTAATTTGTTGTTTAGTGTCATTGATCAACTCCCTTTAAATTTAATTTTATTCTGATTTTTACAATTGGGAATGCTGGATCATAGCAGTGTTTAAAAATGTTGAGGAATTTAACCCATGCTTTATGTACTTTTCCATAAATAGGTATCTTCTCAAGTCCCTGTTATATTATGTCTAAAGTAAAATATTTCTGATTAATGGCACTGACTGTTTTGTACATTATTTGTTTTTAAACTGCCAATCTTTAGTCATTGGATGAGCAAGATTGTTGGACTGTCAAGTATCTAAAAGTAAGATTTTGAAATTTTGTAGCTCTTAACTGAGATTCCTTTTAGGATGTTTACTCAAGGTTTTAAGCTGTGTATAGTTAATCCCTTCACCACTATGAATGGAACCTTTCTGTCAAGATCAGTTTACATCTGTCAAGTCACACATTATTTAGATTATAGTCAATGTATCTAATGGAATATTTTCTTTGTATACTTAAAAAATATTGTTCTACTTATACTTGAAATTGTGTTCTACTGATTTACCACAGTAGGTAAACTGTTTCTTTTCCCTGATTTTCCTTTAAATGAGTTAAATATGAATTTTATTACCCATCTTCAATTTTGTTCCATGGCATCAGCTCTGATGAATTAGTCTTGCTCACACCTCAAAATGGAAAGAAGATTGTGGCAGAAGAGATTATGAAGCAGCACTATTTATTGTTTGCTATGTTTGTATTGGTTATCTCACTTTAATGCCAAGAAAAAAACAACAGGTTTAGGCATTCAATTGTGTATCATCACATAGTGACTCCTTGATCTTTCCATTTGCATGTGGCCGCTACAGTGCACAGTCCATAGAGATAAAATCAGTAAACTCCTTTACTTGTATTACCTACTGAGCTGAATGCTACTACTCTGTGTAGAAGGAAATCAAAGTATATGTATAATTTCAATACTATTCTGAAGGATAAAAGGACACAAATTTTATATTAAAAATATAAACTGATGGATGACTTTTGTTCCTGGAACTTAAATTATTTAATTGCAATGTGAAAATTCAACTTCACTTACACAAAAAAGATATACAGACAATTTCATCAAGACGAATGTAATCTAACTCTACATAAGCACATAGTGATCAGTAGTTTAAAAGTATAGACTTACAAATTACCGCTAAGTAGATCTGAACATAATAAAGAATACCAAAAAGTACTGGAAATTACAATGAACAGATTTAAGAGAAATTTGGTGAACAAGAAAATAGATAAAATCTGTAGAAAAAGGAAGCCAAGCAAGAGAGAATTTTAGGTATGATTAATGAAGATGAGACATTAAAAGAAATGGCATACTGCCAGTTTCTTGGCAACAAATTCCAAAATTTTTTTAATAATTTCAGCAACATACTTGCACCATTCAGGAGATTCATATAGAAGATACTGAAATCAAACCAAGAAAAATTTGCTCTGGAATTTAGATTGGGCAAGTGGATTGTAAACATCGGGGTAAAGTTTACATTAGAAAATCAAAACTGGATCTAAAATCCTATCTAAAAGGACGTCTCAGAAATATTAAATACAAAGAATTAAAACAAATCCAGTAAAACATCACATTTTTTAAATATTAGCTACAAAATTCAAAGTAACTTCATTTTACCCAAAGCATAAACCAAACCCCATCAATTAATCATTTGGGAGAAAATTTTTATTGTAAAAAATTGTTTGCGGAATGAAATTTGAAGTCCCAATGTGGAGGTACCTAATTAGTCACTTCGTCCAACCATCACCAGAGGGTAATTTTTTTTTTTTTACGTCCTCCAACGTTAAGTCATATCGGACGATGAATGGAATGGGTGAAATGATGCTCAAATGAGCCCAGGGTCCATAGAGCTTAGAATTATCCGACATTCGCCTCTGAGGATAAGGGAAACCCCAGAAAAAGCCGCATCCAGGTAACTCACCCTGATCGAGATTCGAACTCGGGACCTCTTGAACGTGAGGCAGACATGCTACCACCACGCTACCGAGGCAGGCAGAGAGTAATCTGGCAACAGCAGAAAATAATGGAGCAGTTTGAACCTAGCTGAGGATCGAGTAACTACCCTGAAAACATACTTTTAGTTACACAAGGAAAAGGAGGTGTTTTTGGTGAAGTTTGTGTATTTAAACCCTACTTATCATAATAGAGCAAACCCTATAAAAAGTGATTTTTTGAAGACCCAAAATCATAAGTCAGCTATTGTGATTTAAACCAATTTCAGTTGACATGCTGCATTGACATTTAAATGGCTGATAGTGAAAATGTTACTTTAGTTATAAATTTCTAATTTATTATGCCTCTCATTGCTGAAATAAATACTTGCAACATGCTTTAGTATTATACATGTATTTATGTTATACAATAATTTAGAATTATCTTGAGGTTATTAAAAATAATTAATTACCCCTTTTGCAGTTTGGTAGAAAAACTAATAAATCAGAAGCAAAATGTGCATAGAATATTGTAGTGAACCATATTTTAATATTTAAACTTACATCCCCACTCTGTTAATACTACCCATGGCTGTATGCCATTGATTTTATCACACCCATAACTGGTGCATGTGATTAGTGAGTGCAGCTGTATAAGTTTTTATGTATGTGCATAAAACGTACAGTTAAGTAAATGATCTCTTCCCATAGGAATTTGGAAGTCTGGTGCAGCAGTTGGGCAAATTACCCAATGAGCCAGGCTTGGATGCACAGAATTATGCCTGTAAGGGCTGTGGACGCTCCATTGGAATGAATTTTGGAAAAGCAAGGTATTTTTAGAGATAAAACATATCTTTGAGCTTTAATTAAAATGTTTTAACACATAACTTAAGATATATTCTGGTTGTCATATTATACTGCTGGTATTGATTATAATTATTATAAATAGTGGCCTAAATACAAGAATACATCATAGAAACTAGAGGCTAAAGTAGAGGTATTGTAGCTCTGTTTTTACATTGTGGACCTGTATCACCCGAAAGGTGTGCACTTGAGCTCTCCGATTCATATCATATTTTTATGCAGTAAATAAAAAATTAAGAAATTGTCAAAACTAAACTTTTTCATCAAATATATCATTCATGGCCATTTAGCACACTATTGTTCATATCCTTACTTTCGCCCCTTCCATGCAGTGTGACATAAGTAGAAGTGGATTGGTCAACATAGGCCTGATTTGTCACTCAGGTAGACCAGGGGATGCATGTAGTGATAAAATAATCAGTGGCATTTGTAAACATCTCCATTGTGGTTGGTTTCGAGTTGAATGTAGGAAGAATTCTTTTTCATGCTCAAAGAAGGTAAACCATGTTGTGCAATATGTTCTAAGATGCTGACTACAATCAAGGTATGATATAAAGAGAGATTTCAGGAATAGCAAGTCAAAACAATATACAAGGGTTGTTCAATAAAGAATGATCAGAATTTTTTTTTTTTTTTTACAACATACCGTTACTCATCCTCATAATTTTGATGGTCCTTCTCAAAATAGTCTCCCCTGAATGCAATGCACTTGTCCCAGCATTTCTGTCAGTCTTCAAAGACATGCTGGAAACCATGTTTTGAGAGATCCTTCAAAATTGCCTCCACAGCCTTCACCACTGCTTCTGATGATGGATAATGCCTCCCATGAAGGCATTTCTTTGTTATGGAATAGAAAAAAGTCACGAGGCTAAATCCGGACTATAGGGAGGGTGAGGGATGCACTTGATGTTGATTTTAGCAAGATATTCAGCAACAACATTGGCAGTATGTGACTGCGCATTGTCGTGGTGCAGCATCCAGCCTGCTTTACGGAAATGTGGTCTTTTGCACCTGATATGGACTTGCAATATTTTCAACACCTCCCTGTAGTAGTTTCCAGTTACTGATGTGTGTGCAGGTACAACATGCTGATAAACCATTCCATGAATATCAAAGAATGAGATGACCATAACTTTCCCAGCAGAAGCAACCACTTTTGCTTTTTTTGGGGGTTGGTGATGAAGGAGATTTCCACACTGAGCTTTGCTGTTTGCTCTCAGTATCAAATTGATGTAGCCAAGTTTCATCAGCAGTGATTACGTTTGAAAGAAACTCCGTATCTTCCTCTAACATCAACTTTAACTGCATGTTACCTCCATTGCAGCGGTAGGCGATACTGAACATGTCTGAACTTACCTGGTTCTCATAGGCGGGAAACAGGAGTACCAACAATGAAACTACTACGGCGTGTTTGTTTCACATTAGGCTAACAGAACATAATAAATTTAATTTTAGGGCAAAAAATTATGATCATTCTTTATTGAACAGCTCTCGTAGTATTTCTGTTTGTCAAGTATACAATGGAAAAGGAAACTCCATGAACTAAAAGAGACATTCTATAGTAGCAACAGATATGACCACTACAAAATATCACCCACCAGTATTCTGCATGTGAGGTACAACATTGTTAAACTTAAGAGTGAAAAAAGAGCAAGCTCTTTTCAGTTGGGATTTTGAAAAATACTTACTTGTAGCTGTAGCAGAGGTAATTTGCCCCAGTATGTTAAATTCATTTAAAACACTTAGCCTAGGAAGAACCTCAATAGTTTCCAGTGTAAGAGAAATGAACCAATTAACCTCTAAGCTGAAGAGTCATACATGGTGCTCAGTAGCTTTAGATGCAGTGATATTAACCCTAGAACACTAAGTCTCGTCATTTTACTACACACTATTGACAATCCTGTGACTGTGCATTGTCAAAATCTGGTGCAACAGTACATGGTTAGTAAGTTCTTTGTCGTAAATTTTATGAAGATTAGTGTTCACATATCCAAATTACACAAGGTGAGTACAGGGAAGCAAATTTATCTTTGTAATCTGAATTCAGGAAAGCAGGACATGTAGTAACAGTTCCGGAAAGCACTTGAATCGTTTTTTATCGTTTCAGATGAATATTCTTCATGCAGACAACCCAAATTTTGGATAAAAAGTTATGGCAATGCTTCTTGAAGAAGATAATGGCCCCAATATTGATTTTAGCTCTGACGAAGAAATTGATAATGTAAAGTCTGATGATTTAATAATGACTGATACAGATGTGAAGATACGGCAGGATCAAATATTGATGTGTGTATAAGCAACGATGAAAATTCTCCTCCAACTAAAATGGTTGTTTCATTATTAACCGCTCATGATCAGCCCACAGTCGCTAGTTCTAGTATCAAATCAGATATAATAGAAGATTGTAATGCTACCAAATTTGGAGTGAATATCTTTGATCATATGTGTAGCACCTACTCCTGTAGCTATAAAATGCAGCGATAGCCACTGTGTGTTTTATTGCATGATGAATATTGGCTTTGTAAATGCCTAGGTTATCTACAGTCACAATAATCAGTGCCAAGGGACACACAAATGGGCAAGGAAAGACTTTCTAATATGCTTGTCTGAGGAACTCACCATGCCATGGATGGCAAAGAGACAGGAGAACCCCAGTTTACAAACACACCTCCAGGTAATGATACAGGATATTCTCCCAGAACAGTCAGCCTCCCAAAGGCAAGGACCACAGGCCACTGGCAAGAGAACAGTTTGTCATGTCTGTGCTTCTAAACTAAGAAGAATGATAACACACTGCAAAGAATGTCGCTGTGCATACTGCAAAGAACATAGGGCAAATCTCTGCACAAATTGTTGTAAGTGAGGATAAACTGTTACGAGACAAGAGAGATAGTTTTAAGTGAGTCAAGATCATATTTTATGAGGCAGCATAAGCATTTGTGAGATAATAGTAATTTATTTTGTAATGGAAATAAACAGTAGTAAATTTTACAAGGCTTAGTGTTTATGTACTATAGAAATAGGGTTAGTGTTCTAGGGTTAAGCATAAAATACAATTTGCTATATTTATTAGAGGCTTAGATACTGAATTAATAAATATAACTGAGAAGTTTCTAGATCTAGTAACTATAAAAGGACACAGCAGATGCAGCTATTTTTGAGGCATTGTACAATGTTGCTTGAAAATGCCAACTCTCGTGAGAGAAAGTGGTATTGCACACATATAAAAATTTGTTACTAAGGCTTCACTTATCTTAAGAAATTGGTGTCAATACTTCTTTCTAATGGAGATCGATTTCACAAACAGATCGTTTGTATCTTCAGTCCACAAACAAACTCCGTTGTCAAGGATTTCGGTTACCATGTTTTTCTTATGTTTTTTTTTAGTATTACCAACAT